>MJUU01012737.1:60948-70975 GCA_002080025.1 Modiolus philippinarum | reverse complement strand
AAAAATTCTTTGTATGCTCTTTCCATACAGTCGAGTAATAAATTAAGTTCCCCGCAGATAGCCATCTTGGATGACATTTAGGCATAAAAGTCACAATACATATATATATTATAGTCAGCCTTATAAGCATCATTAATGCCAAGTTCTGTTCAAATCCATTCAGTGGTTTTCAAGGTTAATTCATCAACTACTCACTAAATTTTTTATTTACTAGTATTTTTAACATTAAGCAGTCTATGAAGCTTATAAACTACTTCAACATTCATGTCAGCAGATGTCATAGTGATTAGACACTAAAGTCCCTGTAATATACACAATATGTTTATATAGGAAAACAAGAGTGGCTGTGAATTCCCTTTTTACTACGCAGTTTCCTTTTGCCTAGGGACCTTGTGTTAAAATTTCATAATGATCCCTTCACTAAAAAGTAATTCAAGAAAATCAACTGTATACAGCCGACGCGGACGGTGACGACTGCGCCATATCATTATATGACCGGAATTTTTTTCGTTCATATAAAAATTGCACCATTTCCGAATTTCCACGAGATGCTTACAATTCTTCTCATTATACATTGTACTTCCTTGCCTGGTCTAGACAACTGCCGAAAAAAAATTTAAGTCCAGCATTGGAAAAAATTTGGGCAGCGCTTCCCCTAGTAAACAAATCTTTTGATTGACTCCCTCCCAATTACACCCGGCCACAAAGATTGGACAAAAGAAAGAAAAGGAGTTGTGTGGGACAGGCTCATTTATTTATGACATGAGCCATACACAACTCTGACCTATTGACAGTTAAAATTAAAAAGTTTACATACCTTAGGCTATAAATTGTTTTCCTTTATTATATATTACATGTATACCCATGTTTTTCATTTTTGGGAATTGAGCACATGACACGTGCAGTTATCCTAAAAGACCCTGACCATGTAACGGCACGTTTTCATTCATGGAACACTTCCTCTTCAGGTGCATGTTATTTTAATTTTTAAGTCTCAGTCAAAACCCACCGACGAAGCAGAAAACACTGTAACCCCCCCCCCCATTCATGATCAACTGGCCAAAGCGCAATGGCAGTGTAAATATACTCTGTAAAACTGTTGTCAAAATCATGAAAAGTAATACTCCATAATGTTTATGTACGTTTGGGGTCTGAAAATGTAACAATGGTTGATTATTTACTGGGAATTTTTAGCCCACATTTCACTTACAACAGGACATTGGAAAATGCGGGAAATAATAGCGGTTTATCTAGAAACCGCAAATAAGCGCTTTGTCCAAAAACCGAAAAATTACAAAAACATCATAAACAGGTTTCAAAATTCCCTTCAAAATTGAGGAGTAGTGAGATCTTGAAATAGCAAACATTTAATCATTTACACTTGACCTCTATCTCTTAAACTTTGGGAAATAAAAGAAGAAAAATGTAAAAAAAATGAAAAATTTTAGTGATTACAAAGGGTAATTACTTCTAAATGGGTATCAGGATCATTTCCATCAAAATTGGAGGGTAGGTAAGTCATGAGATGGCAAACATTTCATCAATTTACACTAAATCTATATTTTCTATAGTTATGGAAATAAAAGACGATAATGGGGAAAAATTGAAAAAATTTGACGAACAAAGGGCAAGAACTCCTACATGGGTCACCACTTTCTTTCGAAATTTTCAGGATAAATAGATCTTGTTTAACTGATCATATTTGCAATTTACAGTCCTATCTATTTTCAATAGTTTTCGAGATAAAAGCCAAAAACCACAAAAATCATAAAATATTGATATTTCAATGGCAGTAACTCCAACTAGGGTCATCACTTTCAGTATACATAGATCTTGTGTAACTGATCATATTGGCAATTCAAAGATGTTATCTATCTTCAATAGTTTTCAAGATAAATGCCAAAAATTACAAAAATCGATAAAAATCAACATTTCAGGGACAATAACTCAAAATCGGTCGGACTGATTCTTATGAAATTTTCAGTGTATGTTTATAATACCCTGCTTATTATTTTAGATCATTCAATAATGACGCGTTTTGTATCGTTTTGCAGAAAATTGCAAAAAAATTAAAAAATCGGTAAAATTCAGCATTTCAGGGGCAATTACTCATAATTGGGTCATCAGATTTTTCCGAAAATTTCAGGGTTGATTGATCTTCATCTGCTGATCATTTTAAACTTTTCAATTTTGTCGCGTTTGGTATTGTTTCCGAGATACAATGTATTAGCTAAAAATAGCTGTTTTACCCCTATGTTCTATTTTAGCAGCAGCGGCCATGTTGTTTGACCTGCGACATAAAAAATAACAAATTTGAAACTAGACACACTAATGATGACTTAGTTCAAGTTTGATTCCATTTGGCCCAGCGGTTTCAGAGGAGAAGATTTTTGAAAAGTGAGTTAACGACGGACGACGGACGGACGTACGGACGGACGACGGACGCCAAGTGATTGCAAAAGCTCACATGGCCTTTTAGGCCAGGTGAGCTAAAAATGGACAAAAAAGGACGATTGTATGAAGAAAAGAACTCTTCCAGGCATGAACAAAATACAATACTTGTCCCCAAGGCCTGATCGATGGAATCATGGTTCTGAATTCTATTTCGCAACCATATATGCGTGGCAGATCTTTGTAATGAGTGGCAGCTTTTTTTTCTTTTTTTCTAATGATAAAAACATGTTATTGAGTTTCCATTTAACTGTTCGTATATTTGTATCGTGTCTGGGAAATAAGCGCCGAAACAAACTGGCAAAGAGTGAAATCTAGAATCAAAATAGCACAACATGACAAAGCAGAGACACTACGAATGGAGAAAATAGGACAAAACAGCGGCAACGCAAATGGAGAAAACACGACAAAATAGAGGCAATGCAAATGATGAAAACATGATAAAACCGAGGTAACACGAATGGAGAAAACATGACAAAACAGAGGTAACACGAAGGAAGAAAACATGACATAACAGAGGCAATGAGAATGGAGGAAACATGATAAAGCAGAGGCAAAACACGAATGGAGAAAACATAACAAAGCAGAGGCAACACGATTGGAGACAATATGACAAAAAGAGTCAACAGGAATGGAGAAAACATGACAAAACAGAGGTAACACGAATGGAGAAAACATGACAAAACAAAGGCAACACGAATGGAGAAAACATGACAAAACAGAGGCAACACGAACGGAGAAAATATGACAAAACAGAGGCATCGCGAAAGGCGAAAACATGACAAAGCAAAGGAAACACGAATGGAGAAAACATGACAAAGCAGAGGTAACACGAAGGAAGAAAACATGACAAAACAGAGGCAATAAGAATGGAGAAAACATGATAAAGCAGAGGCAAAACACGAATGGAGAAAACATAACAAAGCAGAGGCAACACGATTGGAGACAATATGACACTAAAGAGTCAACAGGAATGGAGAAAACATGACAAAACAGAGTGACACGAATGGAGAAAACATGACAAAACAAAGGCAACACGAATGAAGAAAACATGACAAAACAGAGGCAACACGAACGGAGAAAATATGACAAAACAGAGGCAACACGAATGGAGAAAACATGACAAAACAGACGCAACGAATGGAGAAAATAGGACAAAACTGAGGCAACAGGAATGAAGAAAACATTGCAAAACAGAGGTAACACGAATGGAGAAAACACGACAAAGCAGAAGCAACGCAAATGGAGAAAACATGACAAAACAGAGACAACATGAACGGAGAAAATATAACAAAATAGAGGCACAGCGAATGGCGAAAACATGACAGAGTAAAAGCAAACATGACAAAACAAAGACAACACGAATGAAGTAAACATGACAAAACAGAGGCAAAACACGAATGGAGAAAAAATAACAAAGCAGATTCAACACGAATGGAGACCACATGACAACAAGATTGCTACGCGTAGCTATGTGTCCCCCGCCGCTGCAGTTAAGTTGATAACGTCCCATAACTCATGTAAAATTTTGCGAATCAAAATGGCGACAGAATATGATCAACTGCGTTACCTGACAAACAGCCAAGCAAATTTTCAGGAAATCCCTTAATTGAATTTTGAGGAAATGTATCCACAAAGTCTTTCTATGTTGTAGTATGCATTAAGTCGATAAAGTCCCATAACTCCCGTAAAATTTGACGAATTAAAATGGCGGCATAATATGATCAAGTACATATGGTGGCAAATCTTCAAACAAAATTTCTGCAAAAACCGTTCAGTGGTTTCCGAGGAGTTGCGCCCACAAAGTGTTCCTATGCTTTAGCATGCATTGAGTCGATAAAGTCCAATAACTCCTGTAAAATGTGTCAAGTCAAAATGGCGGCATGTTATGATCAACTACAGTTGGTGACAAACAATCACACAAAATTTCAGCAAAATTTTGTAAGAGGAGTTGCGCCCACAAAAAAATGACACACGGACGCACGGACACGCGGACTTCAAGATGAAGAACAACAATAAAAGCGTTGTTCCATTGCTGTGTTTTACCATGTATTTGTAGAGATTTTGTCTCATATGCATTTACTCCATATCCCTTCATTGTTAACACGGACGCAAACCATTACTGTGTCCCTCCGTCGCGTTGTGGCGGGGGACAAAAAGAGTCAACATGAATGGAGAAAAAAATTGCAAAGCAGAGGCAAGACGAATGAAGAAAACATGACAAAGCAGAGGCAAGGCGAATGGAGAAAACATACAAAGCAGAGGCAACACGAATGGAGAAAACATGACAAAAACAGTCAGCAAACATAGAAAGCAGCCACAGTCTGTTAAGCTCACCTCGTTTCGCAGCATAGTCACATGTTGCACATGTCAGGAAACAAGAATGGTTTCAAAAGATTCAGTCAGGCATAAAATATAGTTTACGGACTGTTACCGAAGCATACATTGTTGCCATCCCAAAATGCATCACACATACCAATATGGTTGCAAAGAGACATGTCAGAAAGCGGAAATGGACTTTAACCATTCTACCTAACCGAATTGCCCATGCGTAAAATGTAGGTCACAGACAGCATCCAAAGCATGCATTGTTGTTGTCATCCCAAAATGCATCATTCATACCACTATGATTGATGTGGGACATGTCAGAAAGCAGAAATGGACTTTCACCATTCTACCTAAGTCGCTAAAGCGTAAAATGTGGGTCACAGACATCATCCAATACATGCATTGTTGTTGTAATCTCAAAACGCATCATACATATCAATTTGATTGATGTGGGACATGTCAGTTAGCGAGATTGGATTTTAACCATTCTACCTAATCAAGTCGTTCATGCGTAAAATGTAGGTCAGAGACAGCAGCCGAAGCATGCTTTGTTGTTGTCATTCCAAAATGCATCATACATACCAATATGGTTGATGTAGGGCATGTCAGTAAGCAGGAATGGACTTTAACCATTTTTCCTAACCGGACGCCGACAACATGACAAAGCAGAGGCAGTACGAATGGAGACAACATGACCAAAGCAGAGGCAACACAAATGAAGACAACGTGACAAAGCAGAGGCAACACGAATGTGGACAATATGACAAAGCAGAGGTAACACGAATGGAGACAACATGACAAAGCAGAGGCAACACGAATGGAGACAACATCACAAAGCAGAGGCAACATGAATGGAGACAACATCACAAAGCAGAGGCAACGCAAATGGAGACAACATGACAAAGCAGAGGCAACACGAATGGAGACAACATGACAAAGCAGAGGCAACACGAATGGAGACAACATGACAAAGCAGAGGCAAAACGAATGGAGACAACATCACAAAACAGAGGCAACACGAATAGAGACAACATGACAAAGCAGAGGCAACGCGAATAGAGACAACATGACAATGCAGAGGCAACACGAATGGAGACAGTATGACAAAACAGAGGCAACACGAATGGAGACAACATCACAAAACAGAGGCAACACGAATGGAGAAAACATGACAAAGCAGAGGTTACACGAATGGAAACAACATGACAAAACAGAGGTAACACGAATGGAGACAACATGAAAAAACAGAGGCAGTACGAATGGAGTCAACAGGACAAAACAGAGGCGACGCGAATGGAGAAAACATGATAAAGGGAAAACAAATTGACATAAAATAACAAGAACGTCTCAATACTTAAGCACTGGTAGTTTGAACTCCCACATAAAACTTGATGCGTCGCCGTTTGCTTCGGTTGGAAGGATAAGCTTGATCTGCTACACTTGGAATTCTAAACAAGGTGAAGGTACATGTTTAAATGGATAAAAAAAGTAAGTAAGAAAGAAAAATATTCAATTTATTAAATTTATATCTCCAGACTGACAACATTTAAATTTATTCTGTAAATTGTAAGAAAACATAAAAATCGATGTTCATATTATGTTTTTGATTATTTCAGTCCACAATTACACAAAAGAAAAAACACTGCAAAGATTTTTTCTCATCAAAACTTAAATAGATGAGATAAGACTCTCCGGACGTATAAAATCCAGTTAATACTGTCTGATTTACTGTTATAACAGTTTATGAGCAAGTTGTGAAAATATTACGGAAAATTGTCTATCCCTTTCCTAATCAAAATAATGTATCAATGCCTTGCTCAAAACGTGTCGCCTTGCGAATAACAGATTGAATACAAATGCACATATAGGTTTACTGGCCGTTGATTGAATGAGTATGATGGATTTCTCCGGTGAGTAATTGTTATGAAAAATGGCCAGTTGAAAAATTCTGACACATTACAATTTATTTTGATCATTGCATAAATCATCAGACAGAAAGACAGATAAGTAAGACAAAGTATAGAGGCGAAACAGGGGTTTTTAAATGTGTCGTCTGAAAGCAGATTGTTGAAATTCACCGTTCAGAAACTAAAGCATTTTGGGAAGAGCATATCATGTCAAAATATTCGATTCGATTGGTCCAGTAAATAAATAACGTCATGTCATTGGTTGAAAATTTATTGTTCGTACGCCAAAATTTGTAATATGATCAACTTTACCCATAAGCCTTTAGTTTCTGAAATAGCGAATTAGAAAGTTAACATAACAAAAAATATATTTAAAAATGTACTAAAATAAGTGCTTCTTATTTTTAAAAGTTTATATTTCATTTTTTTTAAATATCACAGTCGTCCTAAAATGACATTCGGATTTCGGTATATAATTGCAGTGCAAAAGAGATATTAAAAATAAATATAAGAGATGGACGGACAAACAGAAATCTCCAGAAGGCAAATATCGAATCTGCCTTGCAGATGAGACATCATTTTACATAAAAATTTGCTTTGCAGACGACAAATTATGAATAATAACTTCTAACATATTCATAGCATTATACAAACGATATCATTGCATTGTAAAATACTGGAATGTTTTTGTTTCTTTTGAAAGACTTAAGGTCAATGAATTTTATATACATGTACAACCTATTGCACGAACAAATTAACAGTTAGCACCAAATCTTTATTACTAGCACAGTCTGTCTTTCTTGGCATATTGTTACAGACACATATAATTACATGTTTCTGCTGTTACTTTACACGATTTCCATGTGAAATTCTTGTCGGATTTTGGTACTCCTTTGGCATTATATATAAATACTATGTCGGCTTCTTAGTTCATGCCTTCGTATATTCCGTACCCTACAATTCCTCCGAGAGACATAAATAACACAATAATGGCTGCAAATAATAGTCCTAGTAAAATTTTCCTTCGTGTATTTTTCTTCAGCTCGTCACGTAGAGGAAATGTCTGAAAATATATCAAATTGGTGTCATTAAAGAGTGTGCCATGATATCATTATTAGACCCACTCTTATTATAGAGTAACAAACGGTTCAGTAAAAATAAAACCTTTGTAATTATTATTATA
The DNA here is from genome assembly GCA_002080025.1 of Modiolus philippinarum. Taxonomy (NCBI): domain Eukaryota; kingdom Metazoa; phylum Mollusca; class Bivalvia; order Mytilida; family Modiolidae; genus Modiolus; species Modiolus philippinarum. Next base: position 63,106 of record MJUU01012737.1, on the reverse strand, counting down.
CGTCAGTATATATTTTCTATATAAATTATATAAATTTCCTATCTTTTCATACCAGTCAAAAACAGACTTTTTACCGGTTAATAGTTTCAAAGATGAACTATTTACCGGACAAAACAAGAAAGTTTGTATAACTGTCGTGTATGGAGAACAACAAAATAAAAATTTGCAATAAAACTAAAATCTAAAAAATATATGTACAAGAAAGAAAAGGCCCAAATTTTCGGAGTTAACTCCTTTTGCGATGGTGAAAAAAGAATAGGACATCACCGTGGACCAGAGACACATCTCACTTCTGTTGTCTCCAACTAAAACCCTGTAATAAGAACATCAAAAACATGGCCTAAATAGAAAAAATGTTTAACGTTAGGTGTATACGCGGAAATTACAATATCAATGGATAAATAAATAAATAAATACCAAAAAGACAAACAACAGATGATTAGCTAAAATTACAAATTACAAAATCAATTGATAAATAAATAAATAACAAAAAAACAAATGATTAGTAATACAAAAACAATATCTTATCTACGGTGTTCTGTTTTACATTTATTCCCTTGGGACGCACTGTACCGAGGCGATGGATGATTCGCTGTTCAAGCAGACGTCTATGATCACGACCTCCTTCCACTTTAGTTAGAACAGTGACCTGTAGATCATGCTGGCTGTGTCCAGGAAGACAAAAATGATTGCCGACTGGGCAGTCTAGTTTATCATCAGTTTTAACGGAACGTAAATGCTCTGCAAAACGATCACCCAATCGGCGGCTAGTCTCCCCAACATATAGTTTTGAGCACAGCTTACAGATAATCACGTACACTACATTTTCTGTGATACAGGTAAAACCGTTATAAATTGAAAATATATTGTCTGGACCGCGGACTTCGCTAGTTTCAAATACAAAAGGACAGGTGACACATCTGGCTCTCTTGCATCCTCTTGTTCCCCGATAGTCAGCAATTTTAGTGCACTGCTGACTAAATGCTCACGGAACTATTTACCGTTTATTTAATAGTCCGATGAACTATTTACCGATTACGTCACATTGATGCCTTTAATGTTCGACTTCGGTACAACAAAACATTGAGAACAATAGTCGGGTTGGGAAACCATAAACTTGTAATGGTTCTCATAGCAGGTAATAAGCTGTATACTATAGCACGTGATAGGAACCGCCATGATTTTCTACAATGAAGCGATACTTTATTTTTTAATCCAGAAAACTATGATTTTCGCGTGAAATGCTAGGTATTTTGGACAAATCTGCAGGTATCAATCAAAATACTTTGTATTACACAGATTACTAAATTTTAAGTTAACTAGGCATGTCGTGCGAAAACAGCAATTTCTGTACTCCATTGTATTGCGTGTAGTAAATTTTCGGTAATGTGAAAACTGTCATATAGAAAGAGACAGTAACAAGTCTTACACGGGTATGCAGAGATACAAGAAATGTACAAGCAGTAATGTGGTCCTTTCCCAGATATGGTCACAACTTTCCGTGTATTATCGTTGGTCCTGGTTTCTTTCGGCCTTTTTATAGAATGATGACTGGTAATCTCTATATTGTGAGTTGCTGTAAAGTTAAGCTGTTCGAAAATAAACAAAACGCTTAACTAGGTATATATACTTACGGTTGGTTGGTAAACAGGGAGATAACTTCTATAGTCTATACATTCTTTTGGTGGTTTGGATAACAATTGGCTCTGAATATCTTCATCCGGCATATACACAGCTAGGACGTCACATTTTTCTTCATTTTTTGACAATTCCTTTTTACTTCCTATAACTATGTTAGTATTGTACATTTTAGTTTTCCTGTAAAATAAAGATAGATTCTCAATACATTGATTGATTGATTGAATGTTGTTTAACGCACATTTCTTCAAACTACAGTCACTTGTGGCCATATTACGAAATTTAATATATATATCTATGGTCAAACTATGTAGGGGAACTTACCAAAATTATCAAAATGTACGTGTAACAAATATATATAAAAAAATATAAGACTGAAAAAAATAAACATAAAAATGTTCAAGATGTTAAAAAAACTCTTTTTATGAATTATATTGATTTTGTAATTTCATTTGCATAACACATTGACTTCTTTTCTTTACAACTCCATTTTTATCCCATTCCCGCCGAATTTCAATAA
>MJUU01012737.1:44959-60934 GCA_002080025.1 Modiolus philippinarum | reverse complement strand
GGGGGGGGGGGGGGGGGGGGGGGGGGTAAGTAAGCTTCTGACAATGACAAGAATTTATCCACTTGGCCTATATTCTATGTGTGTGATGTTTACTAAATTCAGATAACAGGTAAACAATATTTAAATCTTATATTTTTTCTCCGTTATCAAGTAAAGTAAAGAAACTTACGTGTCAGTGTTGTCAACAAACAGTTAAACAATAATTAAATTATACGTGAAATAACACTACTTAAAAACTTCCTTATGAAATCATAATTTTCCAGTACAATATCCGATCTTTAAATATAGCAATATAAATCCCCTCAACTAAAATTACGGAAACCTTACTTACTCGTGATTTTTTATATTCGTTCTAGTACTTCCCACCTTAACCATGTTTGTTTCATAAATAAATATCAATCCTTTATGTTCGACGTGTTTATTGGTATTTTATAGTGTCATCAATTCCTTTGAAGTTTTCTGAAAAGGGGTCACGTAATTTAATTATCTGATTGTCATAACAATGTCCAGGGGTGACATAAGTTTCTCATTCAATTATAACACCTTAATGATCCCGAGATAATAGTGTCATTATAACAATTAACAGGATCAAAGGGACAGGTAAAGATTTACTGTCTGTCAAAAACAAAATACATCTGGATTTTTTTTTCTAAAATCAAAATACAAAAAACCCCAACTGTAAAGTTGATTCCATATATTTATTTTGTACTTGATTTTTATTGGTTTTGTTTTGTTTTTTTTTCTCCTTTTATTTATTATGGTTTTTTTTAATTTTGTTGTGATTTTATGTGTGTTTTTTGTTCTTTTTTTTCTGGGACTAATATCCCAGTTTTTTTGTTTCTGACGAGAGGGACGACATTTTACACTTGCTTCGTTTATTTAATGTGTATATATCTTTATGTTGTAATGTTTGATTTTTGTTTTTGTTTTTTTTTTTTTGGCTTTAATTATTGTTTTTTTTTCTATTTGTTCGATTGCTATTTGCTTTTGTTTTTAATCAGAAATAATTGAATAAGATTTAATACTGGGGATTTCCTTTATTTAAACTGCTAATACTGGAAATATGACCATTCATGTATATACTTATGACCAAACCATATTCATGTCAAATCATATGATTAATCACAATTTATTAGGCTGATTGCATGACATGTAGATGACTATTTATAGGGGTCTATATTGTCTGTGAAACTTACTTAACACTAAAGTTTTAACATAATAATTGTCACCTTGTAAAATATAAATGTATGTAAAACACGTACATTTACACAAATAATTCTTTGATTTAAACTGGGACTAATATATTAGTCCCAGATTTAAAGCAATTATCATTTTAAAGGGATATATTATTCTCTTTAGTTATTGATAACAGGTGAAAAAGGGGGGGTCTTACATCAAGGACGTATAAGTCCTTGCTTACATTCACTTGTTTTATACCTTGTGTGAACTTTGTAGTAGTGACTAAAGTAAAATGACCACAGAGTATGGTGATGTGACAAGATACATATTTGTCAAGTATTATTTACTACCCACTGACTATTTTCTGCGAGTTCTGAAATACTGTAGAGCTGATAATAGGGAAAAGGGGGTCTTGTATACTCACGGACTTCATATATATACATATATATAATGTCATAACACAATTTCGTTTTGAAAGTAAAAAGGGTTAATAAAAAAGAAAATAAACAAATGATGAAGTGAATAAAAGAGACATATATATTTATTATGTTCATTCATACTGATAAAAGTCTTCCTAATTATAATAAAACTACTTAAATGATCATAAAACTAAAAATAAATACCTGTTTTGACAGTTCTTCTTTTTCCACTTATATGTTCATATTTTCTTATTCTTCTTTGTCTCGATGTTTTTTGGACTTCTTTGTGTTAAACTGGGTAACCCCTATGACGCAAAATGTTTCCTTGTCTATTTTTAGAAATATAGGATTGGCCAATGAAATGATAGCACTATTATAATGGGTTGAACTTCTTCATTGTATTTTCAATATGTCATTGGCTTTAACCCACCAAGACATTACACCATACGAAACAGGACAAGGACAAAAACTTCCATATTCATATTCTTTATAATCCAAATGATAATATAATATCATTAACTTGTTGTCTTATATATGCAAATTATTTAAAGGGGGACTTTCAGCCAATGTTTTCAGCTTACTGAAAAGCAAAACACTACAGTTTGATCAGGGAGGGGGGTGGTAACTTGGTATTTTTTCTGTTAGGGGTGTGCCAAATTGATGTTGGAAACATGCTCCGAATTTATACACTCACATACTTATTGGATGTGGTATTGTTTCCACTGATTTATTCACTTTTTACCTTTGTTTTTTTTTGTTTTTGTTTGTTTGTTTGTTTGTTTGTTTGTTTTTTTTTTTTNAGGGCTTGCTATATGGTGTGAGGTTCCCCACTGTATTGAAGACTGTACAGTGACGCCTAGATGCTTTGTTTCGGGTCGTTTTAACCTGGAGATGGGATGTTGTCTCCTTGACATTTACCCCCTTTCCTTTCTTTTTCATATTTAAAACATACCCGAATTTATAAAACAACACTAAATTTAGTACCAGAATATATTTATATACCATTGATTTTAACAAGGATTTGTTAACAAATCCTTGATTTTAACCTGGAAATTTTAAAACATCAAAGTAACAAAGCATTAATAACCTGATATATTATACATTTGAAGAAAATAATGAACAAGAATTATGTTGTCTCATGATTTATTGCCTCTTATTGTTTTTTTGATATACAAATTTATATCAATAATTATTATATATGCAAATTTATGTATAATTTGTTTAAAACACACTCTAAAATTTATATATTTCATGCATAAAACTATACCCGAATTTTTTGCACATCCCCGTACCCAAAAATAATGAAAGTTACCCCGGGAGTTTGATCCACTTATCCCAAGAACGATAACAAAGTGATGGACCGAATACTGTAAGGACCAAGCAAAAGTAAAACAACAAAGTAACAACAGAAACACCGAACAAAAAAATGAACAGAACGGAATACGTACACCACAAAAAATAAAGGAGGGGAGTGTACCCTTATACATGTTACAACCATGAAGGTGCTTTGGATGGGTCAAAATCATGACCAGCTATACTCTCCACGCGTGAAACCACCCAAATTTTGGTAACTTACGTCCCGGGTATTGATGCAAATTCCTTAAGTGTATATCAGACCGCTAATTTGTAGGATAAAACATTGTAATGAAAGAATTTAGCGATAGCGCTCGTGAAATGAAGATATACGTGTTTTCTTTTGATTACGATTCTCGCCACAAGGAATGGCAGCACGTTGTGTCCCGTTACTGTCTCATCTTCCTGCGTGGACGACTTGAAAAAGTCTCAATCTCCACTGTAAATAATCATGATTTCTTGGACCACATATACGATTGATGTAGTTATCATTATTACCATTATTATGTAGTGGAAATATGACCATTCATATATATTTATTTTCAATAATAAAGTTTGATGTATATACATTTTTTTGTACTATAATAGCTTACACACGTGTTGACTTAACGCTTTACGGGGGTTCAAAAAGCGTCATAGAATTTCGACATATTGGCCAAGGCTAAATCCATGTTATAAGAGAATGCATTTACAAGAAATAAAATAAATTAGCCGTAAAAACAACTTTTACCAAAAATATGAAATTTTCAGTTAAAAAGTTAAAAAACTCTTTTTGGAAATTTGAAGTCAGTATATCAGACAGAATTTTGATTAATTTTATTTATTGTTACCATTTGTAGTGAACTCTCTATAAAAAAAAAAAGAAAAGTTGAGGTACATCGAACTTTCTTTTCAAATCATTTTAAGAAAAAATAAAACAAAATTTCTCTCTCTCTATATATATATTAGTTGTAGGGAGGGTCTATATGTGCATTCGTATGCTTCTTATTTATCTAAATTCGCTTAGTGTCATGTACTCGACGGTTGCTTGTTGGTTGGACGACAGCGACGTCTCAAACAAATACGATCTTGCCTGACTTCTTCATGCAACTAAAGACAAAAATAAAACAAAGGACACATTACATGTGTTTTAAGCAAAAGTTTTTAAAATGTTTGTACGTTTCGTTAATGAATAATACCAAGCATAAAAACATTTACTTAATTTGGTGGAATGTTCCCGCAATACCTTAAAATTAAAATTATTTTTTTAAAGAGAAAATCATTGAAATTAATTTCTAATGGAAAAATTTTACATTTCACAATGTTACCTGTTTGAAATCGCGTCTATAATATGATATTTCTGCACTTTAATATGTTTAAATAAGCGGGTATTACCATTATTAAACAGGATGTGATGCTATAAACATTTAAACAGCGTTATGCATAATTCTATAAACGCCAAAAAATCTTATCTGAGATGGCGATGCGTCTCCCAAATCTTATAATTGTGTTAATAGTAATTGACTTTGGAAATGGCCTCAGTTGCAATATCAGTACCGACGCCGTGTGGAAGAAGGAGGATTTCCCAAACCCGCAAATAGATACTGATAAATGTGGAAGATTTTGTAAAAAGTCTTGGATATGTGATCCTTCAAATATTATAACAGAACAGCAAGGTAGGTAACATATAGATTATTCTATTTTCTTCTCTGTTAATTATTGAATTGTAATGCAACATTTACTAGTATATAACGAAAGACTTGATTGGTCAGAACTGACCGTCAATTCCACCATCTACACACCTGGGACATGGTAGGTTCCCTGTTTAGTCTGGTTCTTTGTATGGTTACAAATATACACAAGTTAAAAATAGAACATGGAATCGATTAATAGTTTTTAATTGCATTACAATCGCAATAACAGTAGGTTATTTGAATACCTGAGGGCATCAATCGTAGATTTGACGGTCAAAATGCAGTTTACAGGCTACGCATCGCCTGTAAACTGCATTTTGACCGTCAAATCTACGATTGACGCCATCGGGTATTCAAATAATGTACCGTTATTGCTTAAATAGTTTTGAGTCACATTCATTTTTTATATTCACTTTCAAAACAATATAAGAAAGCAAAAGCATATTTAACACAACACAGGTTCACCAAACTACACGCTTCGGAGTATTCTTTCCAAAACATCAATTTCTACAGCACTTTATGCCTGAGTGGTTTATAATGTTAGAAAAAAAAGGGAAAATGGGAAGGTGTCAAAGAGACAACGACCCAAAGGGGAGTAATAACAACTCAAAACCACCATAAGATCTTCAATGAACGGTGAGGAAACCTCACACCCAGCGACAGGTCGGAGTCGGCACCTAAATAAAGAGTAATCAAGTTCAACGAAATAAACATCATTCTAGACTCCTATAGACATAAAGTAAACTATAACTAGAAAATAGACAAGACACACAAAGGCTTGATAAATTTCCTGACTTAGGACAGGCGCAAACCTGCTGCGGCTGGGTTAAGCTAGTTTAATTAGTACTAAGCTGCAGTTACTCCTGCCTAACTTGTGAGGTCACAACATTTACAAAAGAGGTTAATGCTGCTTGTATACCTATGTGATCAAGTTCGTAAAGAACATTAGCGGATCCAGAAAGGAGTAGTTCCGGGAATTGATGTCCTTTTTTTCTGGAGAAAATATTAAACATCGAGCAGAATTTAAACAAAAACCAATGAAGAAAAATGCAACAAAGTGGACTAGAACTCCCTTTTTATCTGGAACCCTACTCAGGAACCAACTTTTTGAAAGGTGGGCCCGGCCAATGAAGTTCCTGCTAAAAATAAGCAACACCATTTAAGTATCCGTTTAATTTGCCACTTAAAATGACAGCCATGAAATAGCTGAATACTGCAAATGTTTTCAACACTCGGGGGATCGTCAACAACACACCATCCATTGATTGACAAATCTGATCAGGGACAAAAGTGGTGATTAGTTGGAAGATGAAAATACAACTTTGAAATAAAAAAGAACAAATCCAAAGGTCTATTCAGTCTTCATTGAAACGAGGATTTATACAACGATATGTGCAAGAAATCTGTTTTAGTAATTTTAAGCAAGACTTCTGATTTTGTTCTCCGTCAACCATTCAAAATTACCAGTTTGATAAATAACCTTTAAAATCACTATAGACAAAAATTGGGATCGACTGCAAAATAAAGAGTAAATTATTTCAGTTTGAGTTAACATATGTGTTGTCTCATGTTCATTTACTCCATATTCTTTCGTAAAATATTTAATACAGGGGTTTGTCTTTTAATGCAATGTGGAGTTGGTAAAACAATTCCCCGTGTTGGAGATGCTCTTTATTTTTCTAAGTTATGGTGTGCTTGTACATGAGATTATATCTCATGTGTACACTTTGTTCAATTATGATCTAAATTTGCTCTAAATTTATGTAAATTCTATAACCCAAGGTTTAACTCCCTCCATCGTAGTTTTGTCCTAAGCTATATTTGGTTTTACTGATTATTCGGATTTCGTTTGGTTTTATCCATTTTAAACACTTTTTGAAATAATGGATTTCCTATGATTGGGTCCTAGTGCTGCTGATGAGGAATTAATTTCCGGAATGGCCATACAGCTCACTAAAATTATTTCAGTTTGAGTTAACATATGTGTTGTTGTCTCATGTTCATTTACTCCATATTTGGCCTGCGATCACAACTATAGTGCTATTATGTCACTACTGAAGCGTTGTTTTATTGCTATCGATTGGAACGTTTACACCGCACAATTTCATTTCTGTGTGAAAATTGGAGTATGGTAAGATCTGGTATCAATTGTTGCCTATTTTCAAATACATGACAGTTATTTCTCCAATATCTCGAGAAAAGGGGGTTAGAAAGCGAGATAAGAGTATAGGGCACCGGAGATCACATTTGTTTTTATTTCTGTGTCAGTTGCTCAGATGATGATACGTCTTTAGCTACAGTTAGTGATATCTCAGTTTTTTTGTTATTTTTCAGCTAACAAACTAGATTATAAAACAGAAGAAATAGCGTCTTCTGGTAAGTGCAGGTGTTTTAAATGTAACGGCGACGATGGTTACAACATATCTATTGCTCTTGTAGATAGAATGGATATACCATTATTGTAAGTATATACCGTTAGATAAAGAATTAATTTGTATACCTATCAACATTTACTAGTATCACATTTTTCTATTTTGAGTATCAATCCTCAACGTAGACGCCCAGGATTACGGCATAGTCTTCTGCTTAATTAAGAGAACATTTTGTTTAATCGGAAGAAACACACGGAATTTATCTTATACATAAAATGCATATAGGGTACATTGTTTATTGTACTTTCATTGACTTTAAAAAGGCATTTGATACTGTTTGGCGGCTTGGACTTTGGGAAAAACTTGTACGCAGCCAAATTACGGGTAAAATTTTCAGAGTTATATTTAGCCTTTATAAGAATACTAAGTCATGTATTGGGCAGAATGGTCAATATTCCGATTTTTTCCCCTGTGAAGTTGGCGTAAAACAGGGCGAAAATTTATCACCTTTTCTTTTTGCCCTCTTTTTAAACGATTTGGAGGCACATTTTGAATCAAGTAATATCAAAAGCTTAGAAATGCTCGACGAGTTAGCGATACAACAATTACAGATATATATCAAACTTTTTATTTTATTATATGCTGATGACACAGTTATTTTTACTGATACCATAGAAGAAATGCATAAAGCACTGGAATCTTTTGAAAATTATTGTTTAACTTGGAAACTACAAGTTAATGTAGGTAAGTCAAAAGTTGTTGTTTTTTCTAAACGCAAAACAGTTTTAGCCAGGCCTTTCAAAATTTTTGATGCAATTATTGAGCAAAAGGATTCGTATACTTATCTTGGACTTTTATTTAACTATAATGGGTATTATACTAATGTCAGAAAGAAATTAGCTGAACAAGCAAAAAAGGCACTGTATTCACTGTATAGGAAAATAAGAAATATTGCAATTCCTATGGATCTGCAATTAAAGTTATTCGATTCTTTAATTACACCTATATTATTGTATGGTTCAGAGATATGGGGTTATGAAAACTGTTCTTTGATAGAGAAGATTCATTTACAATTTTGTAAAAAAAAATCTTAATATAAGAACAAGTACGCCGAGTTATATGGTATATGGCGAATTGGGAAGATTCCCTCTACAAATAGAAATTAAAAAACGTATGCTTTTATTTTGGTGTAAGTTGGTGCAGGGTCAAAATAAGTTGTCCAATATAATGTATAGATTATTGTTGAATATGTATCATAATAATAATATACAGTTTAAATGGATAGTTGCAGTTAAATCTGTGCTTGACAATACAGGATTTAGTGATTATTGGGAAAACCAAGACTCTCTTAATCCTCTGTTGGTTAAGTTAACGGTTCAACAGCGACTACGTGACCAATTTATTCAAAACTGGTTGTCAGATATTGTGAATTCACCTAAAGGGGATTTGTACAAGAATATAAAATCTGAGTTTGTTACGACTCTCTAATGACAATAGAAATTATATTTGTAAAATACGTACCTCAAATTTAAAAATCCCTATTGAGACTGGGCGCTGGCATAATATCCCAAAAAATGAAAGATTGTGCACAATATGTCAGAATAATTTGATAGGCGACGAATTTCATTACTTATTTATCTGCTGTAATACACAATTAGTATCTTTCCGACAGAAATATTTGTCTGCATATTTTCTAAATAATCCATCTTTGAGTAAAATGTACGGATTATTAAAAGTGTGTAATATTCCAGTTATGAATAGATTGGCTATATTTGTAAAACAAATTCATAAGCTATTTTAACGATGCCACTGCCCTTCCAATGATCTTTGAACGAGGATCATTCACTGGAACATGTGTTTGACCTCCGGTCGGCTCGAATAGTTAGTGTGTATGCTAATTATGTTAACTTTTTGTTGTCACCTGTTAGCCATTGTATTGTTGTATTGTATTATTGTAATGTAAATTGTATCTCCTGTTTCGCAGCCTGCTGCGACTGAGTTCTTTTGTTAATAAACTAAACTAAACTAAAAAGGTTTGTGTTTCCGTTAGTATATACCCAGGAAAATTGTGCACTAGGAATATATATATATACACTGTGTAATATGCATACTAGGAAAAAAGGGCTATTTATAACGATTTTTCCTAAAATTATGTTTCAAAAAGTAGGAAGAGTAAACCATTCAAAGATAATGTATAGCTTTGTAGTAATGCAAATCACTAACACAGAATGCAAATAATATTACTAATGTACGCAGTGGCACACCGTATAGCCCTTTTCAAAAAGTGTTGTTATCTTTTCCTGGATTTGAACTCTCCTTTCAAATTGAGGTACAAACACTCTTCGCTTCCGGTTATCACTCGTACGGTTGACTAACAATAAACAACTTAATACATTTTAATTGTTAAAATTAGCGCATTGTCACAGTAAACCACAGTAAACAATGACATTGTAATCTAAATATGAACAGTTTTACGAACTGTGTTCAGGATGAACAACACTTGCCGTGTTGGGTTGATAACCGGAACTATTTATTTGTATTTAAATGTCGAAACCGATGGGCGGACCAAATGATTTTTTAAAAGGCCTATTGTTCCAGTTTTGCTATATGTCAACAAAGTCTCGACAAATGAGCATTTCAATATAAAAAACAATCTCATCACGATGGAAACTATGATTTACAATTCTCCATGTTAACATATATAGACTCATTTTGTGCTGTGGAAAAAATACGTTATCTTAACTAATATGAGCAGTTCCTCTCATTGATAAAAAACACACATGTAGATGATTTTTTTAAATGTTATTGCAACCTTTATGAATAATAATATTAATAATAATAATAATAATAAATCTTTATTTAAAGAGAGTGACACAATTAGATTTGTCCATTAGACCCTCTAAATATCATCAAATTTGCAGCAATTAACAACAATGTTAAGTATAACACATATAACAACGATCAGACGAGTGGCAAGAGTTTCATTTCAACAAGATGTACTTTTACACCCCAAGCCGACTCTGAAGTCTGACCGCAGAAAAAGAAATGTTGCTGATTATTGATTGACAGCATACCACCAAAGACTGCGTATGTAGTATGTAGAACGACTGATTTGGTGATGATGATGATGCTGGGGGTTTAACGTCCGGCTTACCAGACTGGTAATTGCAGAGAGATGACTTTCTCCTTTTTTTCTTCTTCTTCTTTCTTTTAGGTTTGACCTTCTTTGGTACTGCCCTAAGTTGATTTTATATCTGATTCCAACCAATCAAATTTAAAATCTTATGACAGTACTGTCAATCAATTATTCTACAAACACACTCTACATGGACCGCTGTCAATCATTGAACAACAATGTGTAATGTACGTTTCTTAAACCGCAGGTTGTCTTACAGGACGTAGGCTTGGGGTGTAAAAATACATCAATTTAAAATGTAACTTTTGCCACTCGCTTGACCGTTGCAATATAAAACTTAGGTAAATAATAAATAAATCAATAAGAAGTCGGCAAGAAAAAGTTGAAACAAGTTTTCTTAATATGTCTCAAGCTTTTTGATATTTTCAATCCAATCGGTAATTTGTCCCTTAAAATGAGCAGAAAAGTGAAATAATTTTTGGTATAAAATTTGTATTTTGTACTTTCATCGTTGTTCTGCATATTATTAATTAGATTAATTAAATGTATAATTCTCGTACAAATTCATTTAGGGTTGTCATCCAATATTAACTTTTCTTGGGACTAAATAATTGAAAACAAAGATAGTTGTGGGAACCATGTAGTGAAGACAGTAAAAATGGAATAGAACAACCCTGAAAATCGACGTCCGAAAAGTGAAGTCAATCATTGCAAATTGAAATGCATATAACTGAAATATTTATATAAAACTTTTAATAAAGTGTTGAAATACATGAAGCTGATTATTTGCGAAATCATATCAAAAATATTTTACGAATTTATACATGAATGAGAAGTTTTCTTCTTTTTTTAGTTAGTTATATTTTTTTTATTTATTTGATTTTTTTCTTGTAACTTGCTTATTACCTATGTAATGTGAGTATATGATAATCTATCTCACCAGTTGATTTATATTACAGATCTAGCAAATCTACAGCAGCAAGGGAATTTTCAGATTATATATTAAATAAATGGAATTTTCAGCTATGTGACAACAATGTGGTCATTTTTATTTCCAAATATGACAGACAGGTAATCTTGAAAAAATAAAATGAGAAATTTTGGTAAAATTTTAAGAAGCAAGTTGTATAAGAAAAACAGAAATGTCACAAATCATTTTAATTTTTTTTTCTAAAATGAGCTACCTGTTTCCGTTGTCTCTTTTATTTCACCGCACATATTTTATACTAGCAAAATTAGTTACTTAGTAATATGCAGAAAAAAAGAATAATTGTAGGAACAACAAAAGGCATTTGTACGACAAAACGTTTAAACAATTTTCAGGATGCATTTTTGACAAAAGCACCATTGTTTTCAGCCCTCATGATTTTTGCCTGTAATAAGTACACAAGTTTACTAGAATCTTTGTTTGAACAGTAATATCAAAGTAAAATTTGAATCTTTAGGGTATCTGCAGAATAGAATAAAAAGGATAACAGGAAACACCAAAAATGGCCAAAAAACACAGTGTACCAAGAAACCGTACAAGACAAAAACAACAAATAAAAGACAACCGTAAACAACGATAGGAACTCGGAACAGTCGGATATAGTACCAGCACTAGCAAAAGCCAGTTGTAGGGTTCAACAGGTTTATGGGTACCAAATCCAAAGAGTAATATTCTGCATTTTTTGTCTATTTTTTTTCTTCGATAGACCTTTTCACGATACTGAACTATAAAACTATAATTTTCTGAAAGAAATTGAGTGGGTACACTGAATTTCCCACTAAAATTTGACGTCACAATTTTTGTTCGATTGTTACGTCATCCTGCCTGAAGAAGCACGTTTCCACTCAATGACCGCAGGAAATGATAGCCCACATTTACTGTTAAAAGTTTCATACATTCAGAAAGGTAACAAAATATTTATTGTTCCAAATTTTTCAATATTCTTTCAGTTCTTGTTCTTTACCTCTTTTAGAACATTTTCTTTTAAAAATATAGGCCTTTGGTAGAACAAAGCAATGGAAAAAACGCTTTAAATGTTGATCTTCATCTTGAATCAAAATGAGGTTTCGCTCATAACTAAAGTTCAAGACGGCCCAAGAACCGGTTTAAGTGGAATCCATTGCTTAATGTCGAACAACGCAACATCCTTGTTCATTTTTACTCATGAATGCTGGGTTGTCAACAAACAACAATTTAACTTGCAACGTGCTCTTACAACTTCTGTCATCCGTCACCCGTTAATTAACGCGTGACCTCTAAGGACCACCCAATGCGCAATTAATGTTGTTAGTGCCGGTACCAAGTCCGGCTGTCCCGAGTTCCTATCGTTGTTTACGTTTGTCCTTTGTCTTGTTTGTGTTTTTCCCGTGTAATTCCCTGGCAGATTATGGCATGTGACTGTAATTTTCAGCCATTGAAGATGTTTCCTGTAATCCCGTTTGTTACATTTATATGCCATTTCAGCGTGTTATATGCTGATGCCAGGCATGGGGCGAATTACAGTGCAGTGTAATGCATTGAATTACCATTACTTGAAGATAATTTGCATTGAATTACCATTACCATTACATGAAATTTGCAAAGAAATGCATTGAATCACCATTACTTTAGCTAAGTAATGCATTGAATTACCATTACATTTTGACATTTTATCAACAAATAAATCAACTCAGATATACATCTCTATGCTTTTGCTGGAAAGCAAAAACAAAAAGATGTATGATCTAAAGTGTATGAATTCTATTATCATACAAAATTATCTTTTTGAAACAATACAAAATTTACTTAAAATTAGACACCACATACTGCCCAAGATTTAAACTTACAGGTAATTAAAATGGTATAGAAAATGTTTACAGTGAACAACAATGTCTTGATCATTTAATTTGACACTTATGTTAATAAAGTTTGTTTTTACAACAGAGTCCAAACTTTTAATCTAATTAACAATGATTAAAAAAATGTTTTGTATCAAAAACTCATCTGTAGTATGACTTCACTTTATTAGGGGAGGTTCTTTGAGGGTAATGAATCAATACACACACCTTCATGATTGGGTCTGCCAATTAAATTTAAAAATGATCATTCCTTTGGATAGTAAATGGGAAAAATCTTAGTTTCCATGAAGCCTACAGGATTGTAGACCAAAAGAATGTCCTTACATTTAGACATGCTGTACATTATGTCATTTGATTAAACCCTGATTAAAATATTACATTTAGTACTGTTCATGATTTGGGACAAAATAGATTAGATTTCTTAACATGTTCTAAGTTATTTTCATTTTATTAGGATTTTTTTAAATGAAAATCATGCAGTAAAATGGATGGTTAATTATTAAGACATGGCCTACTAGTATTTAATTCTTAGTTTATATCATTTTTATGTTAATCATCCTCTATCTTTGTACAGTAGGAAATAGTAATGCAATGTAATGCAGTGTAATGCATGAATTACATACATTTTTGTGATAGTAATGCATTGAATTACCATTACATGTAATGCAAAAATTGGTGCATTATATGTAATGCATTGCAATGCATTACCATTACACATTAGCATTACCCCATGCCTGGCTGATGCACATTGCGATGACGCTATACATTCTTTATAAATAACAAAATACCGAAGTTACTGTAAATTCAATTTCTGCATATATGCGAATAAAGATATGTCAAAATAGTAGAATTACAATTCTAATGAAAGGTTCTAACATGAAGAGTAATAATCTTCCACAATTGAATGAAAACCGTACCTACTACAACCAAGCAAGAACATACACTCTCAAAAAACACATTTTGTGCAGATTCTGTAAATTCATTTTCCTGTCTCAATCGTAGTACTGGCAAAATTGGTGCTAATTTGTAATTCCTTAAGAGCTGTTTTCTACTTACATAGGATATGTTTTTGAGAGGATCTGTCATATGGATACACTATCAAACTTTCAAATTTTGGCATTTTATTTTAATTATTATTATCATTATTTTTTTTTTTTTTTTGGATAATATTCAAATTATATAAAGTGCCCATATCTCATTGTTTTATTATGCCAGTTTTTCTTTCAATCGACTCGAGAAGTGCCCTGTGGGTGTTTATATGTTGTGCTTATCATCTATGAGTTCTTTTTGGTTGGAAACGGATGACAGCAATTGTATGAGCACTTTTCCAGTAAATTTGATGTTTGTTGAAAACCCGGAACGAAAGGGATACATGGATGTAGCGTTGCATGAAATTTAGCAATGAATTCCGCTCAAACTGGGGCTAGGGCCATCTTGTACTTACTATGAGGTATGAGCATAGCTCATTGTTGAAGTCCTCTCGGTGACTTCAAGATAAAGAACGACAATAAAAGCGTTAATCCATTGAATGGTATATTCATGTACGTGTAGAGACTTTGTCTCATTTACTCCATATCTATTCCTTGTTAATGTATATAAATTTATTTTAGGTTTATACCTCTTGTGCTTCTGCTGCTTTTAAAATTTTGACTTCGACATGTATAGATAAAGTATACAAAGAAGTGAAGTCGACCTTATCTGCAGGGAACTATTACAAGGCACTTGATACGATGCTTTCAAAGTACAAGTAAGTCTAAACCGCTATTACACATAAATCATCTATCTAAAGCCAACTTTGTCTTGACAATTTCGTATTTTATATATTATTCAAAAACCTTTCAAACTTTTAGTTCATGTCTGAAAAAAAAACAATATTCGTTGTTCCAACATTACGAATCACCGTTCGTTCGACCATATTCATGAAACCCTTTTCAAAAATATTCCCGTATCACCACTGTACCAGTAGGAATAAAACTCTGCATAACCATAACCATTTGAACAAAGAAATCCATGACCTGACCATTTAATGTTACATGTATGACGCATAAATCCCCTCTATTTATCATTAAAATCACTTCTTGTTACAATGAGATAAGTACGAAATATCAGACTTATGAAATTTCAGCTCTACCTAAAGTAAGATGTGATAGTTGCTAGGTGAGGTTCCTATTTTGGGAGAACTTTCTAGCATTTTGCATCAATTAAAACATATAAAAACATTGCTACAAAAATATAACAGTAACACTTCTTGCACTATATGAGGTATATAGGTATTCAGGGGCCGACTCCGACCTAACATTGGGTGTGGGGTTTTCTCGCCGTTCATTGAAGATCTTATGGTGGCTTTGAGTTGTTATTACCCCCTTTGGGTCGTTGTCTCTTTGACACATTCCCCGTTTCCCTTCTTTTTTCTATATAACTTAAGAAAAACAAAAGTGTCTCTAGATTTAAATAGTTACAAAATAATAGAAATAATCTCTGAATATACTACCCATAAGTCTATACCATAACTTTTCTACACGATGATGAAAATAAACAACATGAACAATTTTACTGATAAAATTATTAAGTCATTCTGACCTTTTGAGAACACATTCAATCTATCAATACTTCAAAATAGCGTAGAGATGTCATGGATACAGTGGTCGAGTGCATTGATATATTTATCAACTTTCAATACCTTTCAATACCAAATCAGAAGACCACAAATTTCGAAATCAATCAAAAATGGTATATAAAGCTGCGACAAAATAACTCTCAGGCAAAGAATACTTAAAGGGAAAATTCGCAAAAAAATAAAAATTCAATATTTTATTCCTCATATCTTAGTTAGCACATAAATATATGTAATACTGTTCAATTGTCTTGGATAACTACAAAAGACTGAATTAATTGTGAGCAGATCCCGATGCATCAACCGCCATATTGTCGTCTTGTCAACTTAAAAAGTCACGTGATACCTAAAGACCACAAAATACCAAAACTCGATAAGCCCGTGAAAAACAGCAAGTAAAAAA
>MJUU01012737.1:24648-37320 GCA_002080025.1 Modiolus philippinarum | reverse complement strand
CAATTTTGAGGAGAATTTGTTGGGGTAGGGGTAAGATTTTTGGTATTTAGAGTCACATTAAACACTCCTTGCTTTTCTAAACAATGTTTTAAGACAACTAGTGTATCGCTTAGAACAATCAATTGGCAAATCTGCAGATATATTCTATAGATTTGATATATATTGCGATTTAACAGTGAACTATGGACAAATCTGAAATGTTGAAAATTCCCATTTTTCATGAGTTTTAGTCCACAAATGGCTGTTAAAATACCTAAACATGATGTAATTCATGCAACATTGTCATATACAACAGACGTTTTCCGTATTCTGGTTATTTTTATCCCTACATAGACAAAAAAGTGATAATTTCAGGGAAAATTTGTTGGGGTAGGGCTAAGATTTTCGGTATTTAGAGTCACATTTTACACTCCTTGTTTTTCTTAACACTGTTTTAAGACAATCAATGTATTGCTTAAAACAATTAATTGGCATATCTGCAGATATTTTCTATAGATTAGGCATATATTACGATTTAACAGTGAACTTTGGACAATTCTAAAATGTTAAAAATTCCCATTTTTCACGAATTTCGGGCAAAATATTGAGTTTAAGTCGACAAATCGCTGTTATAATACCAAATCATAATGTTATTCATGTAACATTGTCATATACAACACATTTTGCGTGTTCTGATTTTGTTTATGCGAAAATAGACAAAAAATGACAATTTTAGAGTAAATTTGTTGGGGGTAGGGGTAAGTTTTTTTGATGTATGATGTTTATATTACCTAAAAATGGCCAATATTTGTAATGGTTGTAAAGCAAATATATATAGCTTTCATTTGATACCTATTTTAAATTATATTTCTTCACTAAAAAATAATATTAGGCAAACGAAAGACAAAACTTTTTCAAAAACGAAATTATTCAAAGGTCCATGTATTTGGTCTATTTGAAAATAAAATTTTGGTAATTTAGAATATGTTAACATTGTCTTGACATGTTTTATATTGAAGAAAATTGATTGAAAAGCTAAAAACAATTTTCAGAATCGGGAATTGAGATGCACTTCGGGTTCTCTAGACCTTCAAACTTACGCAATTTCAATGAAAATATCAGTTCTTTCGTCAATATTTAATTGGGGTAGGGGTGCGTTTAATTGCGCTCCGGAACGTTATAGGCATAGAAATTGTTAAAACTTGGGTTCTTTGTAAAGCTCATACAATAAGCAATCATTTGATACCCGTTTTTATAACTGGAAAGCATTTGCTTAACATTTTGAAGCAACTGAAAGAAAAACTTGAACGAAAAACGAAATTTCCCAAAATTTTGGTAGGTGGGTCTAAAAATGGGCCAAATTCCACATGTGCGTGCAGGTTATGCCCGTGTTAACATGTTTTATTTTGAAGAGGGGATGTATACGGACTTAAAAAAATGGGTGGGGTTCGGAAGTGGGGGGATGCACGGGGGTTATTCCAGTCCATGGACTATATTAGAGTTCTAACAGAATACGTGATTGTTACCAAGGCAATAATCATTTCCCGTGAAAACTATGGAAGCTGCCATGAACTGAAATTACTATCAATTGCAAACTTCTCCACCAACATTTTTTATGTAGATATTCTAAATTTTCGGTCATCGAAATAAAGTTTTAGATTCAATAGGTGTTTAAGGCAAACGAGATAATGTACGTAAAACTGAGAAATGACGTTCACAGAAAGGAAATATTCGTCAAATTTAGAAATGAACTGCCGAATCATGCTAGGTTAAAGCAGACCCTCTCTAAAATATTAACGTAATACCCTTTTGTAACCTCTGACAAATATTCAACGCCTTTGCAAAATAATAGGCGAATCGAGTGCACCTTACAATACTCGATTGATCTCTACATGTAAGTGTGAAAAAAATCGTGGAGAAATATATCTAGATAATTATAGAAAAATGTCAAGCTCTTGATTATCAAGCACATACAAATAAAACAGGATGATGTGATTGACTGAGTAAGCCCAAAATCTAAATTATTTATTCTAACAAAATATGTGAATTGATAGATCCCTTATCTTATGATATGTGTGTTTCCCATGATAAGTTGTAACGTTCGTATGATTCGTCAGTTATCCGGTTACCTCTAATAAACAATAAACAGTAAATGCAAAACAGGAACAGAAATGAAGAACATCAGAGGAAAAGTTATGAAATGTTGAAGTGTAAAAAATTTATTGTCTATGCTTTATTATTTTTTTTTTACTTTATCGATTTATTTTTTTTTTAATTACAAATTTTGTATTTTATACTAATAAAATTAAAATAATTAACAAACATCTTTTCATTATATTCAGAAGTTAATCAGATAAAAGTTATGTACACAACACTTCACCAAACAATTAACAATACCTTTATTTGAAATCATTCACAAATACACGGACAAAATGGTATGCTGTTCGTCCTTTGTATTCTTACGTAAAGACAAAATATCACCTCAAACATTGAAAAATGATCAAAATCAACAATTGCTAGATGACATACCTGTATATTTATTTGGCCAAAAAATAATATATGGTTCGTTATAACACTCATTGTGGAGCGTTAGTTTAAAATAAATCAAGGCCACAATCCTTCTGCAATGGCAGCTTTCAATTAGGCTGCAACATGCTAAGAACTCCATTTCTTGGCACAGAAACCAATAATGCTATATAGCTACAAGATTCTAATTTAATAGTTATTATGCATAAGTATCTAAACGACTACAAAAAAAAAAAAACAAGCAGAAACGCAAATCATGGACTGCGCGAAGATGCAAGTGCAGAAATTGTAACATTAACGAGGTCTTTACAATGTATGTTGAGACATGGAAGATGAAACATACATGGCAAAGCGCTGTGTAAACATTGGCAAGTTTAAAATATACAGAGTGTATGTTTCACAATTGATTTGTTACACGAGAGTGTTACCAATTTTCTCATTAAGCACAAATTTATCTTATATACAGATATCTTATAAATCAGATTCCATCTCATACGATCAATAAAGATCGGAGTTTTAAAAAAAAAATGACAGTCCCATGTGAGAAAATTTTAAGTTTCGGTCCGAAATGTGATTTAAGATTTGTTTTTACAACCGTGCCGATTAAAGTTTAAACTTCCATTTATTGTTACATAGACAAATCCACAACTACAATATGTAACGTCATTTAATCATCCGATAACATTGCGGTAATCGTAATCGCGAGTGAGACCTTTATGATAGTTGGCCAACCGCTGAGAAGAACGAGTAATGTTCATATGATTTGCACGGCCAGTAGTATGTTCATATGATTTGCACGGCCAGTAGTGAACAAAAATGTACAGACTAACTGTCCAACGAAAATAATGCCTTGGAAGTAAAAACAAACAAAAAACAAAACAAAAAATACCGAAGTTGCATATAAAACAGTAAATTTCGTTATGCTGAACAAGTGTTTCAAGGAGTAACCTCTCATCAGCAGCATTAAAATCAAATAATATGGAAAGTCATAATCCAAAGGTTGTGACAAAAGAAGCTCTCATTACCAAATAAATCGAAATAGGAAGCTAAATCCAGTACCAAGGACATCTACCGAGTGCCATACACGGAATTTAAGTGGTAAGAAATTTTGATAAAACAGTAAATTTCTATAACATGCAAGGTAAAATTTTCATGTCAGACAAGTCTGACTATTGATTGGGCTGGTGAATACTCTCGGGGACCTCTGGTCCACCAGCAATGGCATCTGCCCAATGGTTTAAAATACAAAAAATACCGAAGGTGCATATAAAACAGTAAATTTCGTTATGCTGTTCACGTGTTTCAAGGTGTAACCTCTCATCATCAGCATTAAAATCAAATAATATGGAAAGTCATAATCCAAAATTTGTAACAAAAAAAGCACTCATTACCAAATAAATCGAAATAGGAAGCCAAATACAGTACCAAGGACATCTACCGAGTGCCATACACGGAGTGAAGCCTCAGTATTTTAAGGCGTTAGAATTTTTGATAAAAACAGTAAATTTATATAACACGCAATGTAAAATTTTCATGTCTACAAACCCATTCTGTATCTAACTGATATATATTTAATAATGTTTTATAAACGAAACGTGATTGTTTTTAAAATAAGTAAGAACAATACGTTGTCTTTCATAGCACGAGATCCAGACACAATTAACATCTTGAAATAATGTTTAAAAACGTTCAAAATAAATGAAAATAAACGCAAATGCATGTATTTTCTTTTAAGATGGTTAAATATCGTTGATCAAATTAATTGAAATCCGACATTATAAAGCACGATAAATTTCGGCATTTTTCCAATTACTTTCAGTTGGCAATCAATTTGTAGGTTTTTTCAGTGAGGGATTCACAGTGGAGGGATTAGACACCTTCCTTCGTAGGAGCGGATTTCGGGGGGAGTAGGGGGGGCTACGCCCCCTAACGCCAAAAATGTTGTGGGAATTTTGTATTATCTAAATACCTATTATTTTAACATATCTGTACGAATTATACTTGAAAATGAAATATTTATATGATTTTTAACGAAAAAAATAGTTTTCATACCATTTTCAAAATGTACGCCCCTACCCCCATTCGAAAATCCTTGATCCACCCTTGGAATATCCTATCTAAGACTTTGAACTTTTAACAATTAACATACATTTATATACCAATACAAATATTCATTCATCATACAAAATGAAAGTAGATATAACAAATGTTTAATAGGATTTTTTATAAGCTCTCAGCCTTGTATACAACGCTTGATAAAACACAATCTGTTACATTTTAAAGCCTAGTCGGTATTCAAGTTCACCAATACACATTTTAGTTAATTTATTGACATATAAGATTCAATTTATTGAAATTTAAATGGAACTTCTGCACAACTTCTTTTTTAAAAACTAGTTTTGTAACTACTGTTCTAGAGTCGGAAAGGAGAATAAAAATATAGACCCACTGCAAAGGCGTATCTGCATATATTATATACTCATTTAAATATCTATAATCTGATTCGTTCAAATCGTGTCACATGACATTTGAGATTTCGCTGGGTCAACCGGCTAGCATTGGGTCGCATAGGAAGGTCAACCGGTGAACAAGAAAATTCGATATAATATAACAATTATCCCCCTAAATAGTGTGTGACCCAGCGGTTTCTCTCCCCTCAAAATGTAGGTTACCCTCGAGCAAGCTCTCGGGTGACCTTAATATCTCGGGGAGAGAAACCGCTGGGTCACACCCTATCTAGGGTGGTAATTGTATAATATCTATTAATCTTCATAGGGTCAAAAAACGTTTGACTATACTTCATCAAATGCCACGAGATTTATCACAATCGTCATAAAATTCGATGCACGGTATAAATTTGTCCAAAAAACAGACATTCTACATTTACTATCCCTCAAAAACTTTTTTTTAATTTCTTGACAACGGGACTATAATGTAGTACACTTCTGTATACTAGTACATGCATAGGAAAATTCCTTTCAATTATAAGAATCATCATTTTGACATTTTTTTTGTGATCACGTATGTGTAACGAATGCTTTTTCAATCAAGATAAAGGGGGTGTGCTCAAAATCAGACTTGATTACTATATGTCAATTTATGTCCAACTGACTCTACCAATGAGAGTGCATATTCTCGTGACTTGATCAACGCGCACATCAAACCTGGAGACTGTAAATGTTCTTTGTGAAGTATTCAAGTGGTGAATAGAATGCATATCAAGGTCACTAATCTGTGACGTGTAAACCAATTAAGATTTATACTTTATCCGGTTTGGTTGTACTTAGTAATGGGATTATCATTTCTTTTAATTGCTTATGGCCTTTTAGTAGAAATTGCTGTTGAGACACTCCCGCAATAGAAGGGGAGGTTTGGCGCGCCACGAAATCTGCTTAGCCTAACCTATTATTATAAAATGTCTGTACCAAGTCAGTATGAGTAAATAAAGCACAAACTCTATGCGTACTCTATAAAAATGGAGGATTTATAGAATATTGGATCAAAACATTCTTGAAATAAAGAAATACAACATGGAATAAAAGACACAATGCAGAATAACGCATGCTAAATGTTCAAAAGTTACATAATATGAAGAGGTAAAACAAACGAGGTGTTAACAAGACATTAATATACCACACATTTATTTATTATCTTAATGAAATGGCACACATTTTGAAGTTCAAGTTTAGACGTTGACGTCATCAACTACATGATTTTATATAATATTTTGTGTAATTTGAAAGTTTTTCTTTATACAACTTTTCCATTGTTTTAAAAATTACCTTAAAGCTAATAATGGATTTCATATTCAATGTCTCCATTGTCACACAATTTACAAATTTTGTTTTCTCTAGAAGTTTTGTTCGATCATCCGTATTGTGTTTGTTCGATCATCCGTATTGTGTTTGTTCGATCATCCGTATTTAACTGATGACTTATTATTTGATTTATACAATTTTACCCTTTAAAATGGAAAAAATGGAAAGATTCTTTTTTTACTTAGTACTGGAGCATTTCATTTAGCTGTCTACGACCTTTCAATAGTAATTGATGTAAAGTTGCTACCGGACACTACTGCAAAGGAAGTGGATGTTTGGCGCACCATACAATTGGATTAACTCATCATTTCTTTTTAAATGCCTGTACCAAGTCAGGACGCAATTTTTCCGGTGGTATCGACCTAATTTTCTTTTGTTTCAGGGACTTCGGTTCTTCACAACTCGGTTCGGTAATTTTGTTATGAACCCCATTACTTTTTAAATTTTATTGTCTTTAAATTTAAATTCCAAATTTTTCCTCCACAAAAAAAACTATTATCTTTGTTTTGTCCACGTTATTCACGTCACAATACTTTAAGAAGTCATCGAGTTGCTTTTTGGGATCTTCTTCTGTGTCGGCCATAGAACTGTTTCAAGTTAACACTTAACTTGGTTATTTTCGTCGGACAAAGATTCTAAAACGTAAACTTTTTTACAATAAAAACGATTTAAATCATTTAGGAATATTGAAAATAAAACTTCGTAAATGTTCCGCGGAGCCCAGTGTCTCGCCTGCTCACACCACAGACATTATAATTTTGCTTTATTAATATCTGGTTGCTTAGTAGAATTTGAAAAAAACATGTCTTTGAGAGTCTCAGGAAATTTATAAGAATTTTAATAAAAAAAAATTGAAATCTAACCATTGACTATTTGTTTTTATTCATATTCATCCAAAAAGCATGGTTGGTAACAAGAATTCAGTGTTTCAGGAAATCGGAACAATATTTTTTAATTCTAAGTTTTCAGAACTATGTCTCGTATGAAAAATGGCTAAAATATTTGATAGTATGCAAAAAATTCAAAAATTATTAGTCTTGGACATTTCAGAAAATTTGGAACCGAAATAAAATTCCGAAAGCTTATTTTGCGTTTATAGACTATAAGCGGAGTCGTGTGAACACACTACGCAGATGTATTAACAATCGACCAAAGTCTGTATTTGAAGATCATAAAGCCAGTAAGTGCCTCTCTACATTATATGACAAATATTTTGTTGTACCTGCAGACAAAGCTTCTAATAGCATCGTTTTTGTATGTAAAGCACATTATTACAACCGCCTCATTAAAGAACTAGGTATTGATCACAAAACACCAGGTAGTGCTACATACAAAAGAGTTTCATGTAACAAAGATGAAATCCTTTCTCCAATCACGGGTCATTTATGTCCTTCTTGAATATCCATACTAAAAATAACAATCAAGACCTGCCATACCTATATTGGATACCAAAATTACACAAAAATCGATATAAGGAGAGATACATCGCAGAATCTTCATCTTGCTCTTGCTACTGACTGAATTGTCAATTGAATTCAATAAGATTTTGTCTGCAGTCAAAGACAGGCATAAAGCATACTGTGAAACTATTCATGCCTGAAACGACATAAATCACACATGGATACTTAAAAATCGAAGGATTAATTGGACAATCTTAAATACCGTTCATTTTCTCAAATACATTCTCTCAAAACATTTGATTTGTCCACACTGTATATCACACTTCCTCATGATAAACTAAAATCACGAAACGTATCTTTCAAAAAACCTTTGTCGATTCAAAAAAATTGTTATAAATCACATTTTTTTTTGAAAAACTAATTTAAAAGGAAAAGTATGCTACGATTAAACTAGAGGCTCAGACACTGAGCCTGTATCGCTCACCTGACAAAATGCTGAACAGCAGGATTTTTCTATGTTCTGTATGGTGGCCATGATTTTTATGTGAATTTCCCATAGGGCCAAAATAAACTTTGTTCTGTGCTGGCGGCCATGTTTTTCATTGGATCAGAACAAAATGAGCAATCTTTGTTAAGGACCTTCCATACATCATTCCTGTAAAGTTTGGTTGAATTTGCTTCAGCTGTTTCAGAGCAGAAGATGAAAATGTGAATTTCCCATAGGGCCAATTTTAAACTATGTTCCGTGCTGGCGGCCATGTTTTTTTACGGATCAGAACAAAATGAGCAATCACTGTTAAGGACCTTTAGTACATCATTCCTGTAAAGTTTGGTTGAATTTGCTTCAGTGGTTTCAGAGGAGAAGATGAAAATGTGAAAAGTTAACGGACGGACGACAGACGGACGACGGACGGACGACGGACGACGGACGGACGACGGACGCCAAGTGATGGCAATAGCTCACATAGGACCCTTTGGGTCAGCTGAGCTAAAAACAGATGTGCAGTATGCTTGATTTTCTAATTTATGTAATTGATTGTTTTTATATTCATACGAGACTGAATTTCTTCAGATACTCGTAAAAGATCACAAAATGAAAGATGCTAGATCCTTCAATCTCATATTTAAACATATTGACGATATTCTTTCCATCAATAATGCATCTTTTGCTAAATGGATCCCATTAATATATATCCACCAGAACTAGAGATGAAGGAAACGACAGAAACTACCAGATCTACATTGTTTTGGACTAATATCTCGAATTTGCCGAAAATGGTCATCTCAGTATAAAAATGTACGTCAAGAGGGACGATTTTAATTTCAAAATTATCAATTTCCCTAACATACACATTAATATTCCTGCTTTTCCTGCTTACGTAGTGTATGTTTCACAGCTGATTCGTTTATACCATTTATGTTATTAAGCAAGAGCTTGTACCATTAGGCTTCAAACCATACTTGACCGTTCCCAAAATCAACGAGAGTAAATAGTAATTCTTACCTTTAATCGGTTAACTTTTTTAGAAAAGGAGTACAAACTCAAATACTATCAGCAGCAGAGTATTTTCTGTCGTAAACTGCGTTCGCTTTCACTTCCCTAAATATATTTAATCCAGCATTCAATGCGTTTACCTTAACATCTTTGTATTGTTATTGGACGAACATTTTAGGCATTGTTTTTAAATATTGGTTTAATGCTTCTTAGTAGACAAATATTGGGAATAACACAAATATATGGAATAAATTAATGAACTGATTCGCAGTGCCTTATTTTTAACCTTATTACACTTTTTGAAATTTATTCTTTGGTAAAAGGCTGATTGATTTCTCTTCAATTCTCTTCACGCTCTTCAGTTCACGTCATGTTCATTGACATGATTTTTATCTCGAAGCCATGAAATGGCTGGAGAGATATTGATATGACAAGAAAAAATCACGTGCCCCGCGTGAGGCTTCAAGCCTATTAACAGCTCTAAAAGATGATCTTCGTGCTTCCAATAAAATATAGTGCGCAAGTTCCTTTCAAAATCGGATACATTTAGTATTTAAGTTATATTTCTTCTATTTTCTTGAGTTGAATACAGTGTTGTTTTATTAAACTG
Source organism: Modiolus philippinarum (assembly GCA_002080025.1). NCBI lineage: Eukaryota > Metazoa > Mollusca > Bivalvia > Mytilida > Modiolidae > Modiolus > Modiolus philippinarum. The sequence goes on along the minus strand of MJUU01012737.1, from coordinate 27,492 downwards.
AAAACAATATGCATGTTAATCAAATTACTCGTTTTTTTTTACTCGTTGCTTATAGTCCATGGGCTGAAATAACCCCCGTGCACCCCCCCCTCCCCACTTCCGAACCCCACCCATGTTTTTAAGTCCGTATACATCCCCTCTTCAAAATAAAACATGTTAACACGAGCATAACCTGCACGCACTTGTGGAATTTGGCCCATTTTTAGACCCACCTACCAAAATTTTGGAAAATTTCGTTTTTCGTTCAAGTTTTTCTTTCAGTTGCTTCAAAATGTTAAGCAAATGCTTTCCAGTTATAAAAACGGGTATCAAATGATTGCTTATTGTATGAGCTTTACAAAGAACCCAAGTTTTAACAATTTCTATGCCTATAACGTTCCGTAGCGCAATTAAACGCACCCCTACCCCAATGAAATATTGACGAAAGAACTGATATTTTCATTGAAATTGCGTAAGTTTGAAGGTCTAGAGAACCCGAAGTGCATCTCAATTCCCGATTCTGAAAATTGTTTTTAGCTTTTCAATCAATTTTCTTCAATATAAAACATGTCAAGACAATGTTTACATATTTTAAATTACCAAAATTTTATTTTCAAATAGACCAAATACATGGACCTTTGAATAATTTCGTTTTTGAAAAAGTTTTGTCTTTCGTTTGCCTAATATTATTTTTAGTGAAGAAATATCATTTAAAATAGGTATCAAATGAAAGCTATATATATATTTGCTTTACAACCATTACAAATATTGGCCATTTTTAGGTAATATAAACATCATACATCAAAAAAACTTACCCCTACCCCAACAAATTTACTCTAAAATTGTCATTTTTGTCTATTTTCGCATAAACATAATAAGAACACGCAAAATGTGTGTTGTATATGACAATGTTACATGAATAACATTATGATTTGTCGACTTAAACTCAATATTTTGCCCGAAATTCGTGAAAAATGGGAATTTTTTACATTTTAGAATTGTCCAAAGTTCACTGTTAAATCGTTATATATGCCAAATTTGGAGGATATATCTGCAGATATGATAATCATTTGTACCAAGCAACACATTAGTTGTCTTAAGACATTGTTTAGAAAAACAGTGAGTGTTTAATGTGACTCCAAATACCGAAAATCTTACCCCTACCCCAACAAATTTTCCCTAAAATTGCCAATTTTTTGTCAAAGTTTGCATGGAAATAACCAGAACACGTAAAATGTGCGTTGTATATGACAATGTTGCATGGAAAACATCATAATTTGGTATTTAAACAGCCATTGGTGGACTAGAACTCAATATTTCTCCCAAAATTCATAAAAAATGGGAATTTTCAACATTTCAGATTTGTCCATAGTTCACTGTTAAATCGCAATATATGCCTAATCTATAGAAAATATCTGCAGATATGCCAATTAATTGTTTTAAGCAATACATTGATTGTCTTAAAACAGTGTTAAGAAAAACAAGGAGTGTAAAATGTGACTCTAAATACCGAAAATCTTAGCCCTACTCCAACAAATTTTCCCTGAAATTATCACTTTTTTGTCTATGTAGGGATAAAAATAACCAGAATACGGAAAACGTCTGTTTTATATGACAATGTTGCATTAATTACATCATGTTTAGGTATTTTAACGGCCATTTGTGGACTAAAACTCATGAAAAATGGGAATTTTCAACATTTCAGATTTGTCCATAGTTCACTGTTAAATCGCAATATATATCAAATCTATAGAATATATCTACAGATTTGCCAATTGATTGTTCTAAGCGATACACTAGTTGTCTTAAAACATTGCTTAGAAAAGCAAGGAGTGTTTAATGTGACTCTAAATACCAAAAATCTTACCCATACCCCAACAAATTCTCCTCAAAATTGTCGATTTTTTGTCTATGTAGGGATAAAAATAACTACCACATGCAAAATCTGCGACGCAAATAGCAGAGTTGCATGAATTCTATCATGATTTGGTATTTTGAATCAAACTTTTCAGCTTAAACTCAATATTTTGTCGAAAATTGAAAAAAAAATGGGGATTTTTAGCATTTCAGATTTGTCAAAATTCTCTTTTAAATCGTTATATGTGGCAAATCTGGAGGATTTATCTGAAGATATGCCAAATTATTATTTTAACCGGTATATAAGTTATCTTAAAACACTGGAGTGTGCACTGTGACTCTAAATACCGAAAATCTTACCCCTACCCCAACAAAATTAAACTTAAAAGTCCCCAAAATATGTCTTTCTTTACATATGTATGAACATAGCATGCTAATGTTTTACTTTCTTTGCAAAAGATGCATTTGATATATCGTTATATGTAATTTTAACACCAAATATGGGTAAAATATGGGTAAACTTGAATATTTTGGGAGATTTTCGTGAAAATGGGGATTTCAGCATTTCAGAATTTTACGAAATCCAATTCTAATTGTTGATTAACTGCCCATAAACCACTAGCATGATCTTATTTGTAATATAAGTCAGTCTTTGTGTATTTTCGTGTTTGAAAATGATATGTCATTGGACCATTATACAATGTTTAAGCTTTTCGAGCTTTTTAAGCTGAATAAAATGGAATAAATTGTGTTGAATATGTGTGGTAAGGGGTAATATGTTTGTAATTTATGAGACTGTAGTTAGTCTAAAATGTTTAAAAGCATACTTTTTAATTGCCTACATGTAATGAAACGATATTAAATCAACATTTTCAAGTTACATATCAATTTCATGAAGTATTTGCATCTCAAAGTCAAAATAGCAGAAATTCTGAAAAACGGAAAATTCCCATTTTGCATAGAATTTCGGGCAGAAGAGTCGAAAAGAGACCTCTTAAAAAGTTTAAA
>MJUU01012737.1:581-23792 GCA_002080025.1 Modiolus philippinarum | reverse complement strand
TGTCTTTATATCTGATGGGAAAACACGCCCATTGACCTTTATAAGATGTTTTTATTGGTTTAAAATGAAACATAGGATAAACACGTCAGATGTGTATTCACACAGCTGAAGCGATCTATATTTAAATTTTACATAATCACACGTGTCCAGAAGCGCGATTACTTTAGTATTATAACATTGAGCTTATAACATTACGTTTATAAATTTTCAAAGTCAGTAACGTATTTATTGTTTTGAGTATCAATTAGTAATTGATTCAGGGATTGGTGTTCTATAATTATGATTTAAATTATTCATAGTTACAAAAAATCAATAACGAGTCGTTGTAGTGTGTATTCTGTTTCGTAGCATTCAAAATAAAAACATCGCTATTTGTTCGTTCGAATTTTCGCACAAATTAATAATCAAGCGCAATTTGGCCAGTTACAGCAATTTTAAAGACTGAAAACTTCTTAAAAAGGCTCTCGCTTCGCGGTCGTCTTTTAAGAAGTTTTTACGCCTTTAAAATCGCAATAAGTGGCCAAATGCGCTTGATAATATATAATAGCAATGAAATCAACATGCGAAATCACACAATCCGATTATTTTCACGTATTACGGACTATAACTTAATACATGCAGACGTATGCAGTAGTTCTTTGGATGACTACGAAATTTTGCCACATGTAGAATTTCAGGGCTTCGAAATTCAGCTCCATCGGAGCTTTGATTTGTTAATTAATAGTTCATCATAAAACTCAAATAGAAACAATATCAACTTGTATATCTTTTACTTTATTCAAACTTTTCTTGAGAAGTTCCCCTGTGAATTATCGCATGTGATTGTGATTTCCTGTCTTTGTACGTGTTTCCTATTGTTGTAAACAATAGAATGCTGTATTTTAGGGGTATTTGCTTTAGTCATACGTCATTCACCAAGGTCTATGACTCGCAAGCCTATAACCTAACCCATCAGTATCAAAGATACTTCTTACATTCTCAACATTTATAACGTGTTTGGTTTGCTTTCCTGAAAAAAAAATTGCCCCAAAAGAAATAATTCATTTTTTGAATTCTGTGTGTTAAGGGTGTCCATCTAATTTCCCATAAATCATATTCATTGAGGTGAACGTTTTGAAATTCAGTAATTGTTTTCAAAACTGCAGATGAACTCTATCTATAACTTCATTTTTATTGAAAATCCCGAGATTCCGCATCCATAACAAAAGTATCGGTTTTACAATTTTATTGAACAAGTCTAATCCGGACACTGAGTTGACAAATTGCGTGCTTTACCTCTTTAAAAACTTCGATCATGACTTTCTAGCTTTTTCTACTTTTATACAGCTAAAAGGTTTCACGATTTAGAAAACAAAGCACCCAAATAGTTATATTCAGTTACATTTTAAATATTATCGTCTTTAAATGCAAATTCCAAATTTGAATGAAGTCTACCTCTACGAAACACTTATATCTTTGTTTTGTCCACCTTGTTGTTTAGTTGGGAAAATCACAGTACTCTGAGAAGTCATCGAGTTGTTTTGGGGGATCTTCTTTTGTGTCGGTCAGAGTAAATGTCTCATCTGCAAAGTATTACAAAATGTATCAGGTTACATTAATTTTGTTTCAGTTTCGTTGAAAAGTGATTTAAAAACAAACCTTTTTACTCCGAGAACGATTGAAAATGATTAAAGAATATTGAATTCAAAAGGGGATAAATGAATAAATGAATTCTGATTTACTATTATTATTTACCACACATGACTTTATATTATCATAAATATTTACTAGTATATATTTTTCCATTTATGTTGTTAAGCTAGAGCTTGTACTAAAATGCTTCATGCCATACCTTTTCTAATGCTTTCTCGAAATCAACGAGAGTAAATAGTAGTTCTTACGTATACTCTTCAAACATTAAGAAAAAGAGTACAAACTAATATATCAACAACAGAGTATTGTTACAGAGTATCTTCAGGGGTAAATCTAAGATTTTACTGTCGCAAACATACGTTTTCCGGCTCCGCTAACACGTCGCCGGAAAACTTTGTTTGCGACAGTAAAATCTACGATTTACCCCCTCAGATCCTAAATTACAGTATGGTTATCTCTTAAATAGACAACTTTGGACTTTTTGTATTTTGATGATTTTTCAACCAACAGGGATTTACCGGTTTCATTTGCTATAATGCTAGTATTGTAGTTGTCAGAATTTGATATGTATACCACGAACAAAAACGATATACCTTTTTTAACAAAAAGGTGTCCATTTCTTGGCAGAATAATCACAATCGAATTACATATATAATTCATACACATTTCTATCTGAGTAAATGGGAACATAAACTTGATTTAATTAATTATAGATCGTGTAGATAGGCAATGAAAAAATATGATATAAATGCACATGAGACAAAATTTCTACAAATACATGGTTGAACCAAGCAATCGAAAACCGCTTTTATTGTTACTCTTCATCTAGAAGTTACAGTGAGGCCCACACCAATGAGTAAATTAGTAAATTCAAGACGGCTTCTTACACCGGTTTGAGTGGAATTTATTGCTAATTTGTCAAACATCAGCACATCAATGTTTCATTTAGCCCATGGATGCGGGATTGTCAACTAACACAAAATTAACTGGCAAAGTGCTCTTACAATCGCTATCACCCGGACTTCCCTGGATCCACTGGTGCAAGTTTGTATTCAGTTGATACATAATGAATTTCTTCCTGTTTAACTACCAACAACATTGTTTCTCATGCTGATGACGGTCATGAAGTGCAAAATTGGTAACAATTATATCATTCAAACTTCCGCTAACGTCTATAGAGTTGCATTGTACTCTTGAAAAAGGAACATAAAAGATCATTTTTTGGTGTAAATCAGAAAAGGTAGCCTCCCCATGAGCTGAACTCGGACGGCTCAGTTATTTATGCCCACGAGGTTATGCCCACAAATTGAATAAATCCGAAGGTATTTGTTAAGATGTATTCACTCTCGTCTGTGTTGTTGGTTACATTGTACTGTCGTTTCTGTGGAAAAAATATGGCATAATTTGCTGATGGAAAATAATATTTCCCAAGGTAAGTTTACGTTGCGCACTTGTCATTCATAAAATATTTCTGCACCTATCCAGGTATTTCCCATTTTCTTAAATTAGAACTACCTGTTATTTTCCATAGGATGTAATGCTCGAATGCAGATACAAACATTAAACTTTGAATGACTTAATTAAAATCTAAAAGACGACAGAATATGTTTTTATTTATTAGTATACTATACCTGATCATTTCATTAAAAACAAACTATGGATCTTCTGTCCGTTGCCAGACAAGTACCAAGTCCGCGTCGTGGAAGAAAGAAGAATTTCCAAACCCACAAATAGATATTGGAAAATGTGGTAGATTTTGTAAGAAATCTTGGATATGTGATCCTTCAAATCTAATAACTGAACAGCAAGGTGCGTATTGTGGTAGTTGCTCATTAAATAGAATATTGTTTTCAGCCTTATATTGTTCAATCGCTGATTAATAAACTTTAAAAACGAGCGTTCAGGAAGTTCTATACTGACAAGCTTTTGGCGAGTTCCTTAATTTCAAAATCAACTTATGACATTTGATAATAAAACCAGAATTCAATCTAAGATTTCAAAATATGCCAACGAGAATTGATAACAACTAGTATTCAACCAGCAAAAGCTGTTAAATGTTTTTTTTTTTTTTTTTTTTTTTTTTTTTTTTTGTCAATTATAAAGGGTTGGCGTTTTGCTCTTAGACTTGTGCGCTATGCGGACTTAGATACGAGTTGAGAATTTAATGACGCAGGGATATACAATGATGGATCATATTTTTACAGAACGAAAGCTGGCAACCGTAGGCATAGACCCTTTCACGATAACTGCGTTTCTACCATTTTGAGTGGAAAATGATAACAGTTCCCGCAAAAACGTCACATATATTATGACGTTGCATTTTACCAACTTAAAGGCATATGGGCGCATGTGCAAATTTCAGGACCGCAGTTATCTTGAAAAGGTCTATTTTCCATGAGATAATTTAATTTCATGATTGGGAAAAGTTGTTCCGACAAATTGCAGGTCGCAAACCAACGCGTCCGACTAACTTGAAATGATCACGTTTCTGACAATTATTTTTAAACCACTAAATGGCAAAAAGTATGAGTCATTCAAGCAAACGGAATCAATAATTAAAGCAACTCCGATAGTTATAGAGTAAATGCTCATGAGACAAATTAAAGTCTCTACCAATACGTGTTTAAACCAAGCAATTGAACAGCGTTTTTATTGTTGTTCTTCATCTTTTTATATCATCTTTTGAAGCATGTATTCAACCTGTGGTAAATAAATATCAAATTTTGTCCAATAAACTAGAAATACTAGAATTTGATTACTGAGCGGTATCAGAATCATAACGGAAAACGATTAATCTTCGGGATAAATTTATCGTCCCATTAGTGCAACAAGGTACCAAGTGACATTTTGGGCGAAATTGAATTATGTGCATTTCTTAGGAGCTACTATAGATATCTAGTTGCCCTATAAAAATAAAGCCTGTATTTTTATTCGTTTCTGAGATAATTAATTATGTTATTTGGTACAAACGGGTTTCAGTGCATTTGCCATGTGGAACAAGGAGCCAAATGACACTTTGTTCCTTTTTGCATAATATATTTCATATGAAATATTCAAACAATATAGTGTCTAAATACGCGAAAAACATGATATAACCATTCAGAATAAGTCTGAAAATAATTTGGTGTGGATAAAGATACAAAATAAGATTAATATCTTTAATTTACAATGTTTTTGCTTTTATGAAATGATTCATGTAGAAAAGTACCAATTGGCATTTGGAACCTTTTTGCACAACGAAATCTTCACTTTTTGTGGAAATATATGCTTACAAATGGATACCAACTAAAAAATTGAGAATTCTGAAACAAAGAGCTACAGACCAAGTTAATTGTGTGAATAAAGAGGGAAGTAAGTCCATTCTATGATCCAAAAATGGAAGGTCTGCCTTTATTGTCTGATTAATGTGAAGGTCGTAATATTTCCAACTGTGTTTTTTTTTAAATTGCATTTTTGTTAGTTGGTACCTTGTTGCACCTTGTTGGTACCTTGTTATATTACTCTTCATTTTACACAAACACACGTTTTTTGTAATTTAGTAAATTAATGCAAAAGTTCGATAAAAGCTTAAAACTGTCTTCCAATGTGTATTTTACAAGAAGTTATATGTAGGTAATAGGTATAGACTTGGATTATGTATGTATATTACAGAGCATCTGACTTTTAATGAATAGTAAAGCAATCATACCTTTCAAATGGTTGTTGTCATTCCATTTCCTTTATTCTTCTTTGACAATAAAGAATAAAGCAATGTAAATTGTAAGTTTGATTCTGCTGTTTAAGGGGGTTCGCTACTCTATACGAAAAATAAATAGGATTTCAAATAAATGTGATTTTCTGTTAGAAAATTAAAAAAGAAGTAATTTAAGTGAAAAAAATTCATAGGTTGATGATCTCGTTTTTGATATTTAAGTGATTGAAAATTTGGCGGGAAACTGAACTCCTCGGATTTTTCATTGGATTAACATTAGCAAAGTTTGACCACGAATGAATGTGACAGAATAAATAAAATTCAATGAAATTTTTACAGCATGCTTATAAAGATGTATAAAATGAAATTATGGGGAAAAATAAAGGGGTCCTTGGGCAAAAAGTTATAATGCTTTTAAATGGATAAAACCAGAGAATTCCGAAAATCTGACAGAAATCCCAAAACACCAGGAGCGAACCTCCTTAATTTGTTTTTCTATTTCTATTTCTATTTCTATTTTAGCTGACAAACTGGACAATAAAATTCAAGAAATAGCATCCTCTAGTAAATGTATATGCCCACTATGTCATGGTGAAGACGGTTATAACATATCTATTGCCATTCTTTCTAGGATGATTTCCACGTAAGTTGGAAATAGAAGCCCTATAGTTACATAGCCAACATATAATGATAACCACCACCGAATGATTGACGTGTGTAATTTTCTCGTTTTCGCAATGCATTAAGGTTTGAGCCAAAATTTGAAGTGAAACGATACTAAAAGATCCGTTCAATATTAGCTGTTCTGCTGACAGTGTGCAACAATTTGCGAGGCTATTACGCCAAACATTTGACTTAATGAAGTATTCGATGGTAATGTTTTGATATTTCTTTTAAAGACTTTTGGACTCATGTGGATATATATGACCGTAGATGGCGTTGCGTGTGAAACAAATTTCGCTCATTAATTTCTTTATCTGTTTACAATTGAAATAACACAGCCGCTTTCTTCAATGACATTTATCAATGAGTTATGAACTCCGCTCAAACTAGAGTTAGGGTTGTTTTGAATTTACTACTAGATATGAAAATCAAAAAAAAAAATTTCTAGATTGAAGAAAGGCTAGGCTTCTGAAGAATGCATTTCTACAACTTCTGTCTCGTCTTTGAAGATATGAATTAAAACATAATATCTGACAGTGGACAAATAATTTTAACAGTCTGAATAAACCAAAAAAGCTATGGATAGATGTTTAGCAGCATTAGAATCAAATGATATGGAAAGCCATATTCCAAAATGAGTAAAAAAGAAATACTCATTACCAAAAATATCGAAATAGGAGGCCAAATCTTATACAAAGGACATCTACCGAGTGCCATACACGGAATGAAGCCTCAGTACCTTTAAAAGTATTAGAATTTATATAAAACAGTAAATTTCTATAAAACGCAAGGTAAATTTTTCATGTCACAATCGTCTGACTATTGGGCTTGTGAATACCCTCGTGGACCTTTGGTCCACCAACAGTGGCATCGGTCCAATAGTTTCAACATACAAAAAAATACCCAAGTTGCATAATAAACAGTAAATTTCGTTATGCTGTACACGTGTTTTAATTAGTAACCTCTCATCAGCAGCATAATATGGAAAGCCATAATCCAAAAGTTGTAACAAAAGAAGTACTCATTACCAAAAATATCGAAATAGGAGGCCAAATCCAGTACCAAAGACATACACAGAATGAAGCCTAAGTATTTTTTATTATAAATCCGTATTATCAATATTTTACAGGAAGTATAAAGCAAGAGAAGCAAGATTATTTGCACATTACCTACTGAAAAAATGGAATTTTCACACATGTGGAAATAATGTGATCATTTTTATTTCTTTCTATGACAGACAGGTAAATTAAATTTCAATTTATATGTTAAAAATTTCTTATTATTATAATATTGAGTCATCAGTGTTGATTGCAATTCTAAACAGATTGTAAAAAAGTTCAGCCCAGCTTTCATGTTTTATTTGAAAATTTTTGTAATTGAAGTCGCAAATCTTAATACAATACTGTGGTGCTTACGAAACATTTATGTGTGTAACAAAGTAGAATTTAAACTGAATTTATCATTTTCAAATTATCGAAATAAATACTGAAACTATCGAAAGATTTGAGTTCTTTAGATTGGCTATTTGAAAATGTATACTTTCGAACAAAATATGTGTAATTAGAAAGTCAAAGTGTCAAGAAATGAATGTCTAAACTCTTATTCGGCAAAACATTGATATTTACAAGAAAGAGATGCTTCTTATACATATATATTTCTTTTAGTTTATAATATAACTTTAACAAGAAAGTACCGGTGAACTTGTGATACCATGCATTCAGTTGCATTAAGTTGTTTTTATTCTTGAGTTATCAGAATTTGAACAGTATATAAAATTATTTTTAGGTCTATACTGCCGCCGGTTCTGCTGCTTTTAAGATTTTGACTTCAGAATGTATAGATAAAGTGTACAGAGAGGTAAAGTCCACCTTGTCTGAAGGGCGTATCAGTAAGGGACTTGATATGATGCTTTCCAAATACAAGTAAGTAGCCATTCTTATACGAAAAAAAATCTTAATTTTGAGTATATATATATATGATGACAAATTGTGAATATTTCCTGTACTTTCCCTTGTTAACAAGCATGACAAGTATAAATAGAAATTCTTTGATGGTTAAGGTATGTGAACTGGCATTCAAGGACAAGTGTATCCTCTGTATTTTTTCAGTGGATTGCCTAGAATTCTATCAATGCAATTTTATCATTTATCTACTTAGACTTTTATTGCTATTTATGCACTAGGCGTTGACAGAGTTGTTCCCATAGTTAACTAATAACACGCTGAATTGTTGGCCACTTTTACTGTAATCAAATAATCTGTAACACGAGGAAGTGCATCTGTAACACGAGGAAGTGCATTAGAATCAGCTCATTGATATTTTAAAGAAAAAAGAATTATTACAGATACGTCACGAAAAGTCTGAAAATATTACACGTTTTTGGAATATAATACCTGAAATCTAATGGTATCAAATTATCTCCTTTCTAGAAAAAAATTGTTTCAAACAACAAACGAGGATGGTGACGAAAGTAAACATTCGAAATATTCATATATTTCAATTAGTTGACAATTAAAAGCCAATGAAAACATAATTTCATTTCATTTGTACACCAATTTACTTAAGGTTACTTTTTCGGATGAAACGCAAGCATCCAAATTCTTCGTTGCCGTTGCTATGTACAATCATTAAAAACCTGAAACGACGTTATGACTCGCTACACTCCTTGTGTTCAAAAGTTAACAAAATTAGTCCGTGGGCTGGAATAACCCCCCGTGCACCCCCCCCNCCCCCCCCCCCCCCCCCACTTCAGAGCCCCACCCATTTTTTTAAGTCCGCATACATCCCATCTTGAAAATAAAACATGTTAATACGAGCATAACCTGCATGCACCTGTGGAATTTGGCCAATTTTTAGACCCACCTACCGAAATCATGATTGGAAAATTTCGTTTGTCATTCAAGTTTTTCTTTCAGTTGCTTCAAAATGTTGACCAAATGCTTTCCAATTACAAAAACGAGGTATCAAATGATTGCTTATTGTAAATGTAGCTTGACAGAGAACCCAAGTTTTTACATTTTGTATACCCATACGTTCCATAGCGCAATTAAACGTACCCCTACCCCAATGAAATATTGACGAAAAAACTGATATTTTCAATGAAATTGCGTAAGTTTGATGGTCTAGAGAACCCAAAGTGCATCTCAATTCCAGATTCTGATAAATGTTTTTAGCTTTTCAATCTATTTTCTTCAATATAAAACATGTCAAGACCATGTTAACATATTTTAAATGACCAAAATGTTATTTTCAAATAGACCTAATACACGGACCTTTGAATAATTTCGTTTTTGAATGAGTTTTGTCTTTTTTTTCTAATATTACTTTTAAGTAAACAAATATCATTTAAAATAGGTATCAAATGAAAGCTTATTATATTTACTTTACCACCACTACAAATAATGACTGCTTTTAGGTAATATAAACATCATACATCAATAAAACATACCCCAACCCCAACAAATTTACTCTTAAATTGTGAATTTTTTGTCTATTTTCGCATAAAAATAACCAGAACACGCACAATGTGTGTTGTATATGACAATGTTGCATGAATTTTTTGTCTATATTCGCATAAAAACCAGAACACGCACAATGTGTGTTGTATATGACAATGTTGCATGAATTAAACCATGATTTGGTATTTTAACAGCCATTTGTTGACTTAAACTCAATATTTTGTCCGAAATGGTAGAAAAATGGGAATTTTTAACATTTTAGAATTGTCCAAAGTTCACTGTTAAATCATTATATATGCCAAATCTGGAGGATTTATCTGCAGATATGCCATTTAATTGTACTAAGCGACACATTAGTTGTCTTAAAACATTGTTTAGAAAAACAATGCGTGTTTACTGTGACTCTGAATACCGAAAATCTTATCCCTACCCCAACAAATTTTCCCTAAAATTGTCAATTTTTTTGTCCATGTTCGCATGAAAATGACTAGAACACGTCCAATGTGTGTTGTATATGACAATGTTGCATGAATTACATCATGATTTGGTATTTAAACAGCCATTGGTGGATTAAAACTCACTGTTAAATCGCAATATATGTTAATTGCAATATATGTCATATATATAGAATATAACTGCAGATATGCAAATAAATTGTTGTAGTGATACTCTAGTTGTCTTAAAGCATTGTTTAGAAAAACAAGGAGTGTTTAATGTGACTCTAAATACCAAAAATCTTACCCCTACCCCAACAAATTTTCACAGAAATTATCGATTTTTTGTCTAAATTGGGATAAAAAAAAACACCACACGCAAAATCTGTGTTGCATATAGCAAGGTTGCATGAATTCTATCATTATTTGGTATTTTAAATCCCACTTGTCAGCTTAAACTTAATATTAGGTCCAATATTGATGAAAAATGGGAATTTTTGGCATTACAGATTTGTCCAAAATTCACTTTTGAATCGTTATATGTGGCAAATCTGGGGGATTTATCTGCAGATATGCCAGTTTATTGTTTTAAGCGATACATAAGTTATCTTAAAACACCGCTTAGAAAAACAAGGAGTGTTCAATGTGACTCTAAATACCGAAAATCTTACCCCTACCCCAACATAATTAAACTTAAAAGTCCCCAAAGTATGCCTGTCTTTACATATATATGAACATAGCATACTAATGTTCTACTTTCTTTGCAAAATATGCATTTGATATATCGTAACAGGTAATTTTAACACCAAAATATAGGTAAAATACTGGAATTTTGAGTCGTGTTCACTCCGACAACATTTTTGTGTATTATACGAGAAAAATCAATACATCAATACCTTGAGATGGAACCACTAATTAATGAAAACTGTTGAGCTAAGGGGGATTTATATTTAATCTATTTGTAGCGCTTCAGATTAATTGTTTTTCGTCAATTAAAATTTAGTTAAATAATTGTCATGCAGGACAAATTATAAGTACACTTCAATTTCATAAATAGTTTGTTTTTAGGTGGTATATATTTATTATTCAATAGGTCTGGATTCCGGTTATCCTTCTGACTGGCATTTGAGGAGATCGTTTCCGCCTCCAATTACACGCAAGTTCCTATCTCGAAAGTCCCGTATTGAATATTTTGGGCGATTTTCGTGAAAAATGGGAATTTCCAGCATTTCAGAATTTTACGAAATTGTAAGTGTTAAATAACTGCCCATAAACCACGCGCATGATCTTATTTGTGATATTTGTCAGTCTCTGTGTATTTTGGTGATTTAAAAATCATATGTAATTGGACATTTATACAATGTTTAAGCTTTTCAAGCTGAATAAAATGAAATAAATTCTGTTGAATATGTGTGGTAAGGGGTAATATGTTTGTAATTTATGAGACTGTAGTTAGTCTAAAATGTTTAAAAGCATACTTTCTAATTGCTAAGATATAATGAAACGATATTTTATCAACATTTTCAAGTTACATATCAATTTCATGAAGTATCTGCATCTCAAAGTCAAAACAGCAGAAATTCTGAAAAACGGAAAATTCCTATTTTGTTTACAATTTCGGGCAGAATAGTCGAAAAGAGACCTCTTAAAAAGTTTAAATCTACTAATGTCAGCTTTAGTGAAATAAACACAAGAATTCCCATTAAACATTATCTTTTTATAATTTAAAGCCTGAATATTTCAAATTTTCCCTTAATTTTTAGGGGTGCTAATTTTGACATTTCTGAACCTAAATTATGTCTGAAAATAAAATGTGTGCGCACAATTTGTTGCTAATATAGCATACATCATTATTAAATTAGCTATTATTATTAAATATATATTCAGATTTTACGATCCTAAAGTCAAAAAGTCGAAATTGTGAAAAAAATATAAAATTCCGAAAATTTCCATTTTTCAAAAATTTTATACCGAAAATCAAAATTTTATGGACTTTAGTGGTTTATTTTCCAACACTGTATCACATCTGATAAGTAAGGCATAAAAACTAGATCAAATGACGAGGGTTGTTTATCTGAAAGGAATTGACAGCCTAAAATCGCCATTTTCGCAATTTTTTCGCAGAGGGAGGGGTACATTTTTTGTATCCCCAGATCATAAAAAGGGCGTATAGTGCCCAAACTTGTGTTCATTGTAAAGAATAATTAATTAGCTTTAATTTGGTACCAAATTTCAGTACATATTACTTATCGTTAAAAAATTATGGAGCTTCAAAGATGAAACTTAGGTTAAAACAAAAATACAAGACTTTTTCACGGTGGACTATAAAAGTGGCCCTACACTGTCTATGCGTGCAGGTTATGTTCGTGTTAACATGTTTTATTTTGAAGAGATGACATAAAAGGACTGAAAAAAAATCGGTCTGGTTCGGAAGTGGGGGGGGGGGTGCACGAAAAGTGTTTCCAGCCCACGGAATATATCATATGAAGGTAGTAATTCTAAACTGGCCACACGAAAACCGATTTTATTTGAAAACTTGCAATATTTTAATTTGAGAAAAATTTGGTTAAGACCTAAGGAGTATCTCCCACTTGCATAGCTGTGCTGATATTTGCTTTCCTAGTTAGATCCTATCGGTAATTTGTTCTCTATCAGCACACATTTAGGTTCATGGATTTCCAAATGTTTTGAAGAAGAAATAAAGAGACATGCGCATATGCAGAAACTTAATTCACAGTAACTTCGGTATTTTGTTATTTGATATTAAACTCTACATGGTCAATTCGAAGTCAGGGCAATGACTTTATCTGTTTCGAAACAACTTTCTTTTTCTTAATGACTTAGTATAACCTATTGAAAATTGATATCTAACACTCTGTAAGAAGTTTCTCTCACACGTTTAAATATTGGTTATGAATTTTCGTTTTATTTGGTGAAGTTTAATTAATAACGTGTCAATTGCAAATGTCTTAAATTATTCTAGGGTTATTATCTTCATATGAGCTTTTACAATACTTAATAAACCATATTTATTTTCTTTCATTGTAGAGAAATATTTGCAGTCGGTCACTGCTCAACAGAGGACACATCTTTATCATCATGGGAAAAATTTGGAATATTCGTTGGTTCCCTCTTCTTGTTCGGCCTGCTTTGTCATGGTTTATCATGTGTATTAGAATATAGACGTATATCTAGTAATAATGAAACGCGATCGCGTTTCAGTGGTATAAGTGGCTATTCTGGTGGATTAGCTGGAGGTGGTGGAGGTGGTCATGGTGCTGGAAGATGCAGTAGTGTTGTCGGCGGATATGGAGGTGGCGGGGCTGGTAGCGGTTTTTATGGTGGCAGCGGGGGAGGTAGCTGTAGCGTTGTTGGTTGTGGAAGCGGTTACGGAGGTAGTGGTGGTGGAGGAGGCGGAGGCAGTGGTTGTGGAGGAGGTGGTGGTGGAGGAGGCGGATTCTGAGATGGTGGATGACCCTTTTAAAGGCTTTTAAAAAATCAACGACAAAAACTAATTTGTTTTATTTATGTTTAGATAGTGACACAGAAATTGTATGTAAGGAAGATGGACCGGCAAAGATTCCATGTTACCTCAGTTATAAAGTATTATGAAATGAACAGTTACGCGTTTTTCGGTATTTAGACTATCTGTCATTTATTTATTATATTTTTTTGTACTTTTTGTACAAACGAGAGACATGAACAGTACGCAAAATTTGCCTTAATTGTTAATAATATGACAGCAATTTGTGTTTTATAAAATAGACTTTACTTTGATAATGATTGTCTTTCCCTAGTCCATTGTATTTATTTGAGTATAGTTTACAAGGTGAAAATAGTTGTTTTGAAATTACCACATACGGTCTGAAATGAAGTGGTATTTTCGTGAGAAAAATTATATATCCAATAATATAGGAGCTGCTTTTTTGGATCACAATATTCCTATAATGTTGATTTTTCCAAGAAAAATGTATTTAATAGGTCAGTTAAATTGTCATCAAATATTTATCTGTTCGTGTGCAGTTGTTGACTGGGTACATCGCGGATTTCGATTAAACAAGCGATCTTACATGATAGCAGTTGATTATGTTTACATATCAAAAAAGGAGAAAAAGGACAAAAACAACCGATTAAGACAGATATCTTCCGATAAAGGGATATAAAGTCAATGTACATTGGGCACATCCCTACAAAAACATGGTAAGATATAGCAATTGGAACAACGTTTTAGAATAACAAAATACCGAAGTTCAGTAGTTTCTGCATATGGTCATTTCGACATTTATTGCTCGTCTTTTTGAAGTCAGCAAACAAGACTTATTTTCCATGTTTTGCAGAGTTCTCACTCATCACACCAGCTGCTGTAAACCTTTTTGCATAAGTTAAACGAGCAAAGAAATAGTTTTTGGATGAATATTTAGTTGAATCTTAAACAAAGGATATACTTTTAGTTTATATACAATAATTTACTTTATCTGTATTGGTGGTCACAATGATCTTGACTTCCACACGTTTATGGTCTTCCAAACGTTTAGATTTTATCTGCACTGAAGAGACATAAGTTGTCGAAATGCGCATATGCAGAATTTAAATTCACAGTAACTTCTGTATTTAGTTATTTGTGGAAATCATCATCTTTTATTTTTTGCATGTTTTGAATACTCATCAGTGTGGTAGCTTTGTGGTCTTATCAACACTAAACTACATAATCAGCTCATTACAACATTGTATATATCAACTGTAGCCAGTGTAGGCCTATCTACGCTAAACTACACAATCAGCTCATTCCAACACCGTCTATACATGAAGTGTAGTCTGTATGGGCTTATCTACACTAAATTACACAATAAACTCACCCAAACACCGAAATTATCAACTGGTGTCAGTGTGGGCTTTTCTACGCTACACTACACAAGTCATCTCAACACCGTATATATCAACTTAAGCCAGTGTGGGTAAATCTACGCTAAACTACACAATCAGCTCATCCCAACACCGTATATATCAACTTTAGTCAGTGTGGGCTTATCTGCGCCACACTACACAAGTCATCTCATCCCAATACCGTATATATCAACTGTAGTCAGTGTGGGATTTTTTACGCTAAACTACACAATCATCTCATTTCTAACGTTATTGTTTTCTGTGTTCTCGATTTCGCCATGTCTTTGGACTTCGATTTTTGTAAATTTCACTCCTTTGTTCCTTCGGTATTCTACTGCCGTTGTTTCAACACTGTATATATTAACTATAGTCAGTACGGACTTATCTACACTAAATCCCACAATGATCTCAGCTCAATGCCATATATATCAAATGTGGTCAATTATGTGGGCTTATCTACGCAATCAGTTCAACTCAACACCGTATATATCCACTGTAATAAGTGTGGGCTTGTCTACACTAAACTCATCCCAACACCGTATTTATCAAATGTAGTCAGTATGGCCTTATCTACGCTAAATAAAGCAATCAGCTAACTCTACACCGTATATATCAACTGTAGTCAGTGTGGTCTTATGTACGCTAAATTACACAATCAGTTCAACAACGCTGTATATACCAACTGTAGTCAGTTGGGGCACATCTACGCTAAACTACGCAATCAGTTCAACTCAAAACCTTACATATCAACTGAAGTAAGTTTTGGCTTATCTACGCTAAACTAAGCCCAGCATTGTATATATCAACTGTAGTCAGTGTAGGCCTGTCTACGCTAAATTACGCAATCTGCTCAACTCAACACCGTATATATATCAACTGTAGTCAGTGTGGCCTTATCCACGCTAAGCTCATCTTAACACCATATATATCAACTGTAGCCAGTGTTGGCTTATCTATGCTAAATTACGCAATCAGCTTATCCCAACACCGTATATATCACCTGTAGCCAGCGTGTGCTTATCTACGCTAAATTACGCAATCAGCTCAACTCAACACCGTATATATCAACTGTAGTCAGTGTGGACTTTTCTACGCTAAACTCATCATAACACCGTATATATCAACTGTAGCCAGCGTGGGCTTATCTACGCTAAATTACGCAATCAGCTCAACTCAACACCGTATACATCAACTGTAGTCAGTGTGTCAGTGTGGACTTTTCTACGCTAAACTCATCCTAACACCGTATATATCAACTGTAGCCAGCATGGGCTTATCTACGCTAAATTACGCAATCAGCTCAACTCAACACCGTATATATCAACTGTAGTCAGTGTGGACTTTTCTACGCTAAACTCATCGCAACACCGTATATATCAACTGTAGCAATTGCTGTTGAGTTGCTATCGGACACTTTTGCTATGAAATGGGAGGTTTCGCGCGCCACCATTTCTTTTGAAATACATGTATACCTATCCAGGACCATTGCTTTTAACTTCTGTACCTACTTTATCTTGACTCCTGACGATGCTGTTCAGTAATTTTGTTATCACCCTCATTAGAAATGTTGTTAAAGGAGTACGAGTGTGAGATATTTTGTAATAAGAATTAAAACGCTGACCTTTTGTTTTGAAGAACTTTGCTAATATAACAATATGAGCAAAAAAATAGAAATTTTGGCGGGAAACAATTCTCTGTAGAGTTTTTCTTGAATTTCCGTTAGCTGTTTATGTGCCTAACAATATATGAAAATATAATAGGAAGTTTATAAGATTTTATACATTGTCTATTTTTATACATTGTCTATTTTATGTATTTTAAAGTGACCTATGGCCAAGAAAATATGATACATGTACAAAACAATTTAACCCTTTTTAAATGGATAAAACCCGAGGATATCGAATACTTCTGAAATCTGACGCTCATACTACCTTATATAATGATCAAAATTCTAACCACTTAAAATACTGAGGCTCCATTCCGTGTATGGCACTCGGTAGATGTCCTTTGTACTGGATTTGGCTTCCTATTTCGATATTTTTGGTAATGAGTACTTCTTTTTGGACAACTTTTGGATTATGGCTTTCCATATTATTTGATTTAATGCTGCTGGTGAGAGGTTAGTCCTTGAAACACGTGTACAGCATAACTAGATTTACTGTTTTTTATGCAATTTCGGTATTTTTTGTATTAAAAAACAAAAACAAAAATAAATCATCAACATAACACTGAAACTAGACGAATTTATTGTAATATAAAACAGACTTTTCATCAATTTACTCAACATTAGTGTGTTTGATTGCGTGGAAAATATTTGTCAATATACAAGTTTCGTTTTTGTTCGAAAAATCTGCATTAAAATATATGGTGGTATTCATCTCCTATTTTACCACCAGTGTATATTTCATAATATGATATGAGGTGTAACCTCGGAGGAAGCGAAGTCATTTTCCCACTCTCGCCAACCTCAAATTCTGCTATTGTGGGCCATGACCCCGTATATAGTGAAGGGTCATATCGTGTAAAGTCCGATCATGCACTTCTCAAGAACTTTTTGCATAAGTTCAGTGCCATTTATTACCATACACAAAGAGGCCAAGACCTTTCTTGTTCATGTCTTTCGGGCATTTTCAGCTGGTATATAAATGTTTTTGGTGAAATAAATCAGTTGTTAACTGTTTGTGGACAATTGGTGTTTTCTGTTCTATTAAAGTTTTACTTTGTTTTTTAACTGTTAAAGGAAAAAAAAGCGCTGTTTGTTGTTTATCGTAAAAATTGTTTTTCTTGATTTGCGGTGGGTCATTAGCGGGTGACAATCTCATATGCGGGTGAAAATGACGAACCGCGGTGGGTGATTATCCCTTGAGGGTGAAGGGGTTCATTTTGCGGTCACACCAAAAGCAGGTCAGTTGGCAAGTGTGTTTTTGCCTGACAACTTTAAATTTAAGGACATGTTGCAAATGAAAGGCATACATTTCATAGAAAAATGCCAAAATAAAGGCATACACTCTTTAAGAATGTGGCAAATAAAAGGCATACATCTTTACGACACGAGGCAAATTATTGGCATTCGTGGTGTTCTTCAATCATTTATGTCAATGGATCTTGACTCCATTAATCTTTAAGTGTTTTGGCTTTAGGATTTCCGTTGCTGTCACCTAATTTCAACACCAGCCATTTTCTTAATTAACGGATAGTCTGGTCGCAATAATCATTGTATGACCTTTAACTACATGAACGTAGATAACCTCAGTACCACGGACAGGCTAATTTGTTAGTATTATAGTTCAAAAGGTAAAAAGTATGCGAAATATGACACTTGTCATCTTCAACAAAGCACAACGGAGCTGGAGTTTGCCCCCATTTTTCATGACAGTCCGCGGTGTGATGAAACATATTAAAGCCCAGGATTACGACCTCATGACAGTCCGTGTGATAATATATTAAAGCCCAGGATGAAGAACGATTTGTGGATTTTCGACAACACAGTCCCTTTGTTATATTGATCAGCAATAGCAAATTATATGCGTACAATGTGACAATTGAAGATTTAAGCAAAAACATAATTAACCATTACAGAGAAAGTACAGGAGTATTTTCATACACAGGTGTGTTTTAAGCTCACCTGGCTTTAGCCAGGGTGAGCTTTTACCATCACTTTTCGTCCGTCGTCCGTCCGGTGTAAACTTTTCATTCAAAGATCTCCCTCTGAATCTACTGGGCCAATTGAAACCAAACTTGGCCTCAATAGTCCTTAGATGGTCCCCTGAAAAAGTTGTTTTTCAGGTCCGCGCTATATCCAAAATGGCCGCCAGCTGGGATCATAGTTTTAACATTGGACCCTATGGGAAAATACTTTCAAAAATCCTCTCCTCTGAAACTACTTGGTCAATTGAACGAAACTTGGCCTCAATAGTCCTTAGATGGTCCCCTGCAAAAAAGTTGTTTTTCAGATCCGCGCTACATCCAAGATGGCCGCCAGCGGGGATCCTATTTTTAACATTGGACCCTATGGGAAAAACACTTTCAAAGATCTTCTCCCCTGAAACTACTGGGCCAATTAAAACCAAACATGACCACAATAGTCCTTAGATGGCCCCTGCAAAAAGTTGTTTTTTCAGATCCGCGCTATATCCAAGATGGCCGCCAGCGGGGATCATAGTTTTAACATTGGACTCTCTGGGAAACACATTCAAAGATCTTCTCCACTAAAACTACTGGACCAATTGAAACCAAACTTGGCCACAATAGTCATAAGATGGTCCCCTGCAAAAAGTTGTTTTTCAGATCCACGCTATATCCAAGATGGCTGCCAGTCGGGATCATAGTTTTAACATTGGACCCTAAGGGAAAAGACATTCAAAAATTTTCTCCACTGAAACTACTTTGCCAATTGAAACCAAACTTGGCCACAGTAGTCCTTAGATGGTCCCTTGCAAAAAAGTTGTTTTTCAGATCCGCGCTATATCCAAATTGGCCACCAGCGGGAATCTTAGTTTTAACATTGGACCCTATCGGAAATGACATTCAAAGATCTTCTCCTCTGAAACAACTGGGCCAATTGGAACCAAACTTGGTCACAGTAGTCCTTAGATGTTCTCCTGCAAAAGATATGTTTTTCAGGTTTGCGCTTTATCCAAGATGTCTGCCAGTGGGGAACATAGTTTCAACATTGGACCCTATGGGAAAACACTTTCAAAGATCTTCTCCTCTGAAACTGCTGAGCCAATTGGAACCAAACTTGGCCACAACAGTCTTTAGGTTGCCACCTGCAAAAGAGTTGTTTTTCATGTCTTTGCTTTATGCAAGATGGCTGCCAGCAGGGAACATAGATTCAACATTGGACCCTATAGGAAAACATTAAAAGATCTTCTGTGAAATTACTTGGCCAATAATAAAAATATACTTGGTCACAATGGGCCAGAGTTGTTCCAATTTAAAAGATTTGCCTGGGTTGTATGCATCGCATTCAAGATGGCCCCAGTGAGGAACATAGTTAAACCTTGAAACCTATCGGAAACCTATCAGACGGCACTGAAAATATTTAGCCAATTGCAATTGGAACCAAAATTAGACTCAATGGTCCTTAGATGACCCCTTCAAGAAAAGTAACAGTAGAAGTGTACCCCCATCCAAAATAGCTGCTAGTCTGGAACATAGATTAACTTATGATAATATAACACAAATGTCTATTAACAAATTTGAAAACAATGCCCTTAAAACATTGGGACTATTTTAACTGCATATGTCAGCCGTGGCCCAGGTGAGCGATACGGGCTCTTGAGAGCCTCTTGATTCCAGGTTGCCGTTCCGTAGTGTCGTTATTTGCAGTTTCGTGAAATGCCATTAACAATAATTGAGGGTTATAATTCGTTGCAAGATACATGTAGCACACATTTTTTCTTTGTTTTCTCCTCATGTTGCAGTACTTGAAGCGTTTTGTGATATATGATAGATTGCAGCAAACAAGCCCAGCTCCAATTTCTGGTTTTCTGTCTGTCTGTCAAGTAGTAAGTTTAACATTCATCACAGAAGTAGCAGCAAGAAATCAATTGCTATATACTAGACAAACTGAGATGGTGTTTGTGTTTAAATGATACAAGACTGGCAGCTCTCAATAGAGACATACATTTGAATAAGGATACGACCATTTTATTTTCAGGAGTGACACAAGCTGATGACGATGATGTATTTTGCAAAAGTGCATAATGATAGATTCTGCCTATATTTCTGGTCTAGCCTAAATTGGTACACGTTATCCGTTGACTTGAAAACTCGAATAAATCAAGCCATCTCCGTATCCGACTCTTTTCAAGCAACTCGGTATACCTCGGATGCTCCGTAGGGGTTTTTCTATTAAATCGATTTCCGAGTGTCCCATGGAAAGACTCGTAAAGTTACTTCCGGTGCAGGGGATTTTCAGATTCATAGGGTGTCTTTGGGTGAGAGATTTATTATCGCTCTCGAGTCGAGTCGAACTCCGTTCTCGGATAATTTCGCTCAAACACCAAGAACGGAACCAAGATGGCGACGAATTGGCTTTAAAATGTGGGCATATATTAAATGATACGAGAATTCGGTGATGTTGTCTTGACTTTTTTATATTGAGAGGTTTCTGACGGATATACTTGACTGACATTCATTGCTAATATAGCAGGTCCACATTAACTGTTAAAAACACGGCAATTCATCAATTCATGTATATTTACTGTACCACACGACAAAGCCAAACAATTGAACAAAATTGTTCAAACAAAAAGTTAAAAATGAACAGAACACCACAAAACTAAAGTACTTGCACAGAAACCCATACAAAAATTGGAGGTAAAATCAGGTGCTTCGGAAGGGTAAGTATGTTCTGCCTCAACTGTGGCACTCAAGGAAAAGTCCGGTTTTTTTAACAGTTTAGTTCGGTTATAACTCTGGATCTACGAAAGAATATGGATTAAATGAACACGAGACCATAACACATATTTTAACTCCAACTGCAATAAATTTGGTGAGCTGTATATGGCCATTTCGGAAATTAATTCCTCATCAGCAGAACTAGAACACCAAAACATAGGAAATCCACTATTTCAAAAAATATTCAAACGGAATCCGAATAATCGGTAATATCGATTATAGCTAAGGACACTCCTGTATTGAATATTCACTTTTTGAGGTTTATTGGAGTTGAATTAAGAACTTTCTCTGTAGCATCTTAGTGATTATATTACTTTTTTGTTTATTTTACGTGTACACTACCTCTCCATATGAAAGAATAACGAATCTGCTAATCAACGTGAAAAAAGGCCTCATATGTCAACCGGTTATCGCGCTACAAATTTTAATTATCTTCAAAATTATTTTGAAACAAGAAAAAACAATTTTCCGCACTAAAAGAATGTATTAAAGATCGCTGTTCAATGTAATCGGACATTGTTCAAATTCACACAGACTTTTCTCCCCAGTGTCCGCCATATTTGTTCTTGGCACTCCTACCAAAAAGGTGGTGTGAGATTTCGACCCGCGAACAGTGTTCTCGGGTTGATGTTCGTGTCATTTGGGCGATTTTTTAACCCGAGAACGTCGTTCGCGTGTCAAGAACAGCTCGCCCAAAGACAGCCATAGATAGCCAAAAGTACGTTTCCAATATATATATGGAAGCTTCGCTTCCTCATATATATTATTTCTGTCAATATTTTGACATCGACCAGTTCTACCCGTAATTTGTGGTTTGCAGTTTGAAGCAACAGATACTTTGCAGCTTTAAAATATAGAATAATATGAGCAGGCGCAACCTGAAGATGCGAGCGGAGCTGACTACATCGGCACATGAATATCGAAGCAAAAAGAGAGAAAGGGAGAATATAATACTCTAAAATAAAAAATGATAAGGAGGATACCAATACAAACAAAAATGAATAAAAACGCCACAAAACTAAAATACTAGCAACATTTGCAGTAAGAACCGTACCCCCCATCCCCCCGCAAATACCGGAGGTATCATTAGAAGCTCTAAACGCATACAATGTATAGGCATGATTTGCTTCAGATGTGGGTTCAGTCATACTGTGAATGAAGTCTTGTGTTGTCAACGTTTTGGGTAATAGAGAGGGCTCCACAGCTCTCTAAGAGCCTGGAGCCTCGAATATCCTGCAGTTTGAACCCGGAGCCCTAGTGTTGGAGCTTGTAGCCCTAGTAATGAGCATGAGCACTTGTGTTGGAGACTGGAGCCTCAAGTACAATAAAACTGGGGTCGGAGCCCGAGTTATTACACAAATAGATGATGACGATGTGTTTGTTTATAAACGCTGGATCTGCTTAAAAAAATTCCACTACCGTTGGTAAAAAAGAAACTTTTTAACGATAATAAATCATAGTGAGAGTTGACAAAAAAGATGTTTAAGACATTTGTAGCAGTGGTTCCGGCTCTTCTTCTTCCCGTTGAGGTCAGGCCACTCTTTTGGACTTTCGTACTGGCGCATATATATATGCAAGGATCGAAGACTGGTGAACAGTTAAGGTACAGAAATATGTACAGGTAATGTGCAGAAATATGTACATGTTCGGTCAGTCGATCTAGTGTCTTATGTTGGTGGACTGAATCTGGAACTTGAAGCAGTCTAGAGACCTTTGATTGTTTATGATGTTGATTAGATCTAGATAAACTAGTGTGAAGCTAGCCCACAATAACAGCCGACAATAACCGCTTGCCGACAATAAGCCAGCCCACAATAAGAAAGGATGCGTTCGGTCAATTTCTTGTAAATTTGTATACAGATCAATAAAAATGATACAATAATAAAGATTTTAATTAAAATAATGGTAGATATATGTTCTATTGATTCTTAATTAAGCCAGCTGATATGGTGCTCTCTTGGAGGTCCGCGCTATGTCCCGTTCTATTTATACTTACGAATTGGTGTCTACTTTGCATTCGACAGGACAGATTCTTTAAAAAAAA
>MJUU01012733.1:81782-94972 GCA_002080025.1 Modiolus philippinarum | reverse complement strand
GGGAGGGTTAGGGTTTTATATTATTTTTGTACTGATTTTCACTGAAATTGATAGGAATTTAAAGAAAATTTCTGAATAATTATAAATTTCAAAAAAATTAGCTTAGAAAAGTTAGGGTGGATGGGGATGTAAATGTATTAATTAATTTATTGTGGTCTAATGAAAATTAACCTCTTTCTTGAATTTTCATCAGCTTTCTATCATCTGAGGAGCTCAGGTACTAAACAACCAGTGTTCTCAGTCACTGAATTGTTTTTAAAACAAGCTTCAGTGATAATTTGCATGGTCATGGTGAAATAACAAGACCTGTCCTCATAACTACCCCAATCAACAATAATTAATCAGTCTAATTAACATGTTTACCTATAAAATAAGTGTTACCTATGCTGATTGACAAAAAAAATCAATAACTGACACGTACGATAAAACTGACACGTACGATAATTTCACCTGGTTAATAATCAGTTTGACAACATATGATTGCGGGAGTTTTTGCAGGAGACAATCACAAAAATGGGAGATTTGTGTCTCCCGGCCGGGAGACCATCTCATTGCAGGAGAAATGTCTGTTTTGTGCCAAATTGCGGGAGACTCCCGCAAAAATCGGGAGGGTTAACACCTATGGTCTTCCCACATGGCCACCAGTAGCAAAACTAACATTGGACCCAGTGGGAAATGCATAAAAAGATCTTCTCCTCTGAAACTGCATGAAAAATTTCAATAGAATTTTGATATGATAGTCCTTATGTGACCCTCTTCAAAGTTTTATGTTAAATAGCTGCCAGCAGGGAAAGTAGATTAACATAGGCCCCTTAAGTTTGGAAACTGCATTCAAAAATCTTCTCTGAAACTGCTTGAACAATTTTAATTAAATTTTATAAAAAGTTTCTGATTTTTATGTACATACACCACCAAAGATGGACCATCTATTGGGAATTATAGTGCTGCAGGACCCAGGTGAGCGATACAGGCTCTTGAGAGCCTCTTGTCTAGTATTAATTAGTTATCTATAGATATTTGTTGTTTTGTTAATTTCACTCTCTGTTATAGACATTGCTGATATAATTTTTTTCCCTTGTAGATTTACTTGAAAAGGTAAGTCGGTAAAGAAAAAACAAATTAATAATAAGTTCAAATGTAACTGAAAGCTCGGGGTATGTACAGATGCTCGACATCCTTGAAACTGCTTGAAATTGAAAGTTGAAAACCTAGTTCATTCCACTTAATATGGTTGATTTTCTTAGGCAACTTCCTGATGCTGTTCAACCCACTGAAGGCACAAAAGGTACTTCAACAGTGGTATCAACTCAGTAGTACTGGTATATAGTCTGCAATATCAAATTTAGTGCTGACTAGGGTCTGAGTTCATATCTCATAACTTTATATTCTGCATGTTATATACCGTATAAGTGGTTATTTTTCGCGGTATGCAAATTTCGTGATTTCTTTCAAAATTGCTGGACTTTATTTTCGAGGGACTCAATTTTCGCGTTTGCTCACCATTTACTGTATAAAGTCTCATATAAATCGAATTTCGCGGTATGCAATTTTCGCGACTACAGTATGGTCGCGAATAAAGCAAAAATTAAGTCCTCGCCAAAATAACAACTTATACGGTATTTTGAACTTATATTGAATATATTTCAAAGACACAGCCGTCTTCATCAGATGCGAAACAAAAATGTCACTAGATACAGAATAAGCAATGTAACGTCACAGATAACATTAATCTTGATCTTATATAATTGATGCTTTACATGAATTGTTTACAGAAAAATGCTGATGAATAGAAAATGTTAGAAATGCCAATATACAGTTCAATTTGAACTTAAAAGTAAATGTATGTTGGTTAGAGAGTTCATAATTCAATACGGGACTTAGTCGTGTTCACTTCGGAAACATTTTTGTGTATTATGCGAAAAAAAATCATAACATCAATGCCTTCAGAGGGAATCATTGATTAATTAACACTGTTGAGCTAAGGGTGATTTATATTTAATTTCTTTGTAGGGCTTCAGGTTAATTGTTTTTATACGACCGCAAAAATTTTGCTGTCGTATTATGTTATGTCGCAGTCGTCGGCGTCGGCGTCGGCGTCTGTGGCCAGCATAACTTTGTTTCTAGTGGACGGATCATCTTCAAATTTCAGTATGTGGTTTCTTGGCATAATGGCTATCCCGGGTTTCAATTTCGGGTTTATGGCCCCACCCGTTTCAGAAAAAGGGGCCAAAAAGGGGTAAAATTGGGTATTTTTGTGTCTGCGGACAGCATAACTTTGGTTCCAGTGAACAGATCATTTTCAAATTTTAGTATGATGTTTTTTGGCACATGCTTTAGCCCGGGATATAATTTTATATTCCTGGCCCCGCCCGTTTTAGAATAAGGGGCCAAAAGGGGTTAAATTAGTTGTTTTCACATATTTAACTGTAGAATTTTTATTATTTATCGGATTTTGATGGGGTTTCTTTCAGTAAACTCCTTNTACCGTAGCAGACGTCAATGTGTTTGCACATGTGCTATTGTTTACGGAAGTGAAAAATCGGATCACGTCAACGTTTTCACCTGCGCCGAATTAGACGATGCGCCAAATTATCCGACACGGCTGTACCGTAGTTATTGTTAATTTTGTTTCTGCATATGTGCATTTCGACAACTTATGTCTCTTCAGTGCAGATAAAATGAAAACATTTGGAAGTCCATTGATCAAAAACGTGTAAAAGCTGATAGAGAACAAATAGCCAAAAGGGTCTAAATAGAAAAGCCAAAATTCAGCTAAGGACAGAGCTATGAACGAGGGAGATACTCCTTAGTTTTAAACAAAATTTTCAAAAATGCAGATATTCCAAATTTCCAAATAAGGAATCATTAGCTTGGCGCTTTACAGTTCCGATTAGAAATGCTTTTTTGGGTAATTTACGATTTAGTTTGTCTCTCGTGCAGTGTGGAAAAAGATTTACTGTGCTTAAGGTGTATGCTCTCTTTATTTTGTCAGTTATGGTGCATTTCTTGTTTTGTATAAATTAAACAATGTCTATAGTCATCTGTTTATCTATATGCCCCACATCCAGCTTTTTTTCAATTGCTATGTTTCCTTTCAATTAACTCGATAAGTGCCATGTGATCGTTTATATCTTGTATTGTCTATTAGTTCCTTTGTCGGGAAACGAACTGCAGTATATGTAAGAGTACTTATCCAAATGTTAAGACATGACCACAAGCAAAGATACATGGATGTAGCGTTGTTCAATATTTAGCAAGTGAATTCCACTCAAACCGGTGGACCGTCTTGAACTTTCTATGGATAGGAATGTGTGCTCTTTGTTGAAGGCCTCATGGTCACTTCAAGATGAAGAACAACAATGAAAGCGTTGTTTACTTCATCTCATACCATGTATTTTAGGGATTATGTTCTCTGTCCATGTACTCCATATTCCTCTATTTGTTCTCTACATAGAACATGTTGAATAACCAGTAACAAAAAATTACCTAACAACATTAACATTGCGCTCCATTTTATGTTTGGGATATTGAGGAGAGGAGAAAATGCCAAGATTTTGCATGTACCCAGCTTCATCAACATATTTATAGTTAATCAGATATATCAGTATGTAAAACTTTTCCCTGTAGTTTTTTTTTTCTTTTTCTTTTTACGTACATTATATACACTGCATTGCATTACATATATGTTACAATAACTTTAACACCAGTGCAATTAATTATCTAAATCATCTTAATCGTCTCCTTTTATGGTAAACGTGTTTAATTGTCTTGTTGATTTCTTTACATATTATTACAGCTGTATTAATTCTTCACTTGTAAGAAACAGATGACACTCAATTTTCCGAATTTATTCTTCACGCACGAGTCGGAGACATGAATATGTTTTGTCATTCTTTATTGGAAACGGTAATATTGCGTGCTATGAAACTGTTCATTTCATTCGTATTCTCTCGGGAGTTCCGGTTACAATTACTGTGGTATATTGCGGTGGCAGTTTATAAAAGCAGAAGATTAAAAGATAATAATTGTATCATCAGAAATCTTTACGAAAGCTTTTACAAAAGATATACTGTCAGGATTTGTAGATGTAAAATACGTGTGATTGTGTTTCTGAAAATATCTATATTCGTTTATCGTCGACGAACACAACCAAAATATTTGGTGAACTATTTTTGGCGAATTCTTATGAATGAATACGGAAACGGCTCACTCTTGTTATTTCAGTATGCCGCCTGTGAAATGTTGACCCAACCACCTAAGCAAAAGATAAAATTGTCCTCAGACAAACTGGATGATTAAGGTCAGACTCTACAAGCAAAGTATGTTAGGATTATGAATGATAATTTGTTGGTAATGTGAGCTGCAAAGGTAGAATATGTGATTCCGAATGCCAACAGTGATGAAAATCATCTTTTTAAAACCTGTTAACATCGGAAAATCCAGCAAGGTCTACGGCTGGATTTGAACTCCTGCTTGTTGTCATCTATGGCAACACCACCTGAACTATGTCCAGCGCCCTCGACCACTCGGCCACCTAGGCTATATAAAAATATATGTTAGGATTACACGAATAACATGCAGTATCATCCCCGTGAATGCAAGTTATAATTTTCAAAAATTGTCAGATTGTTTGCAATGATGGTCACATAACAAATATATAATAAAAACCTTCAGGGACAAGTTCTTTTTATGCTTGAAAGCTAAGGTCATCGTTCAATTACTGTGGTAACATACTCATTACATTTTTAGTAAAAAGAATTTTGGCTTAGAATATAATTTTCCAAGGCAATATCATATCTCTTATTGCAAAAGTCAAGATCAAAATATCTGCAATCTTGAAAGCTCTTTTTAAAATAACTGAAAATTTTAACAATTTTAATTGTGCATCTAAGAGAAATATTTAAAATTTGCTGATTCCAGGTTATTACAATAGCTCGAGTTTAGATCTTAAAACTGTATCACTACACGATCAATAATTCTTAGAACAAGAATGAACGTGTTGTTCCTTTAATGTTCTCTTCAGCTTTGATTCCAATACACAACCTGATACTAATGTTTGAATAAAAAAATCCCTAATTTGCATTAAAAAACAGTAAATTTCGTTATGCTGTACACGTGTTTCAAGGAGTAACCTCTCATCAGCAGCATTAGAATTAAATAATATGGAAAGCCATAATCCAAAAGTAGTAAAAAAAGAAGTACTTGTTACCAAATATATCGAAATGAATGAATTGAATTACCGAGATTCTTCATTGATTCGGATTTATACGGGACCTTTGAGTCGTGTTCATTTCGGAAACATTTTTGTGTATTATGCGAAAAAAAATCAATACATCAATACATTGAGAGGGAATCAATTTTACATACAAATGTACTAGCAATATCGACCGGAACTCACCAGTAAGTGATAAGGGGAGCTAACTGTGCATTATGAAACAGTCCCATTAAAAGGGTGATTTATATTTAATCTATTTATAGGGCTTCAGGTTAATTGTTTTTCGTCAATTAAAATTTAGTTCAATAATTGTCATGTAGGACAAATTATAAGTGCACTTCAATTTCAAAAATAGTTTATATTAGGTTTTAGGTGATAAACATGTCTCGGATCCAGTTATCCGTCTTACAAGTATTTGTGGAGATCGTTTCCGCCTCCAATTACACGAGAGTTCCTATATTGCACGGCATTTCTTATATAGGGAGTGTGAAGAAATGACTGCTTGTCCAGAGATATCATTCAGTAATTGTGTATTAAGTAGGAACCTTGTTAAATGTTTGTTAAGTCTATATAAAAGGCAATGATACTCACAATTTAATATCAAACTTGACACGCATGATTTTTATTCATGTAAAAACAGAATCTATTGTCATTCTGTGAGAAATATGTGTATCTGGTATATCTGTACCATTACTTCAGAACATGTTTGTCGGTGATGATTTGGAAAATATTTGATATATCAAGAGTAATATTACATAATATCTCATGTGTACATTTTGTTCAATTACTTTTATCAAAATTTATATTAATATTGAAACCTAACGTTTAACACTTCGTAGTTTTTTCCCTGGCTATATTTGATATTTCTGATTATTCGGATTTCGTTTGGTTTATGCATTTTTAAACATTTTTTGAAATTATGGATTTCCTATGTTCGAGTTCTAGTTCTGCTGATGAGGAATTAATTTCCGAAGTAGCCATACAGAGTTAACAAATGTGTTATGGTCTAATGTTCATTTACTCCATATCCTTTCGTAAAATGGTTTCTTCTTCCAGATCATTTGTCATTTAATGCAGTGTGGAGTTGATAAAACAATTCCCCGTGTTAGAGATGTATGCTCTTTATTTTTCTTAGATATGGTGTACTTGTACATGAGATAATATCTCATGTGTAGACTTTGTTCAATTACTACTATCAAAATGTATGTAAATTCTAAAACATGGTTTAACACCCTCCATCGTAGTTTTGTCCTTAGCTATGTTTGATATTTCTGATAATTCGGGTTTCGTTTGGTTATGCATTTTTAAACTTTGTTTGAAATTATGGATTTCCTATGTTCGAGTTCTAGTTCTGCTGATTAAGAATTAATTTCAGGAATGGCCATACAGCTCATAAGAATCATTGCAATTGGGGTTAACATATGTGTTATGGTCTCTTGTTATTTACTCCATATCCTTTCGTAAAATATTTGACATTCATATTGTCAAATCAAGATATGAACTTCCCTTAGGAAATTTATTAGTGGTGTAATCACGGTATAATTTCTCTCAAAACATATTTGACAAGACGAGATACGTTAATCATCATCGAATTACCATTTTACCGTATATGATTTTTGTGTTCGTTTGCCGATGTATTCTAATTTATGTCCATCGCCACATATCAGGGTGGTACATTTGTAGTGGATGGTGCTACTATCGTAGATCAGTTGAACAGTCTTGTTTTGTCCATGCTTTGCCTTGCTTTTGTCAATTCTTCCTCTGTTGCAGTTGTTTTACCATATTGATAGACTAATTCAAGGCAAACATTATTTTCCTTGAATTCATTTTCCACTAAAGCTTTGAATTTCTCTATACGTTATTTACCATTGTAATACTAGAGCGTCAGGAAGATTTTACATTAATATTGATTTACTATTAAAGATTGTCCATTTTTATCATCTTAGTTCTGCCAACATTCATATTCAGTAGCTGAGATGTTTTATAACGTATTTAATTACACGCCTACACTAGGCCTACTTTAATGAAAATTTTATGTAATGGCTGTGAGAGATGTGTTTGTTGTAGACAATATTATGACTTGAGTGTGTTCATGCTGATAAACGAGAAATGGTTATTGGGGACATTTACAGGAGTAACAGAATGAGTATGGAAGACTTAATACGATGTTTACAATATCTGTGGTCGGTGTGATGTTGATGCATGCATAATTTTCTTGTATTTAAAAAAAGAAACAAAAACAACAAAGCGAATATTTTCGTACTGCATAAATCTTTGGTCTTGCCAACACGTTCGATTCACTGAGAGTTTGACGGGTGTCACTAGTGGAGCAGGACATGCTTACCCAGAACACCTGATGTCACTCCCGGTTTTCATGGGTGTTCACACTATAAGTGCCTTAGTTCTTAATGTCGCATTTTTATTTTTGTGTATTATGGCTGTCCCACGACTTTGTATTTCTCTGTTGTCGTTTTTGCAAAGTCTTTGGAATTCGATTTTTGTGATCATCACTTCCCTTGTCCCTTCTTCGATATTCTACTGCCATTGGTTCACCATATACATGCACAACAGTGAATCTGGTATATGCTGTGTCAAAAGATATACGTAGTCATAAAATGATTGTAATGACCCTTTGTTCCAACGTTCGTTTATTCTCCTGACGTCCATGCAATTTTAATAACACTGTAACTTACATATCTTTTGGGCAGTGGTTTAGGAGCCTGAATCACACTGTTACTTCCCTATCTTGTGGGCAGTGGTTTAGGAGCCTGAATCACACTGTAACTTGCCTATCTTGTGGGCAGTGGTTTAGGAGCCTGAATCACACTGTAACTTGCCTATCTTGTGGGCAGAGGTTTAGGAGCCTGAATCACACTGTAACTTGCCTATCTTGTGGGCAGTGGTTTAGGTGCCTGAATCACACTGTAACTTGCCTATCTTGTGGGCAGTGGTTTAGGAGCCTGAATCACTGTAACTTGCCTATCTTGTGGGCAGTGGTTTAGGAGCCTGAATAACACTGTAACTTGACTATCTTGTGGGCAGTGGTTTAGGAGCCTGAATAACACTGTAACTTGTCTATCTTGTGGGCAGGGGTTTAGGAGCCTGAATCATATTGCAACTTGCCTATCTTGTGGGCAGTGGTTTAGGAGCCTGAAATGGTTGTCGACTGGGCAATCCTTATTATTACGGACAGAGCGAATGAGTTCCGCAAAGCGACCTCCCAGTCGGCGGCAGGTCACCCCTACGTATTTGGTGGCATTAATGAAACCATCAATTAAAAAGGATTAAATGCACAGTAAGACTGATGTGGTTTTTTTTTCATCTGAGTGTAGTTTATTAGTTTTCTCCTTGCTTTTCAATTTTTATACATAAGTTTGTGTGACAGCTTCATGATAAATTCACAACTTATTAACACAGTCTTAAGGAGCTGTGCCATGCAGAATGCTAAATAAGCTCAAAAACAGATAAACATGTAGTAAAATTAACGGACACCTTATCTGAACAACTTCTCATTCCCGACACTCAAATGAGGATGTATTCATACTTTGATTTTAAACCAAAATTTCTCATAAGTTCATCTTTATTAATCTAGCCCTAACCCTGTTTTGAGCAGATGTTAAAATCAGAAAAGCTAATAATAATCTCATTGAGAATGATTTTACATGACTCAAAAATCTGAGGATCTTTACAGGAGATCAGCATGTTAACTAATCCTGCTATTTGTATCGTGTATTATTATTATACACATGTTTGAAATTTGGGAGTATAAATGTTTAATCCAATCATTAATTATTACATAGTGAAGATATGTTCTGTTTTGCATATGTAATATAGGCGGAAGTTAACAGTCCATATCATATAACCAGTCTGATTTGGCCATATCAGACCGCCTCGTTCTGAAATATCTATATCAGCCTGGTGGTGTGGCTATTTCAGCCCGGATGTGATGATAACTCCTGATTGGAAGTATATAATAAACAGATTAAGACATGGCCTTTTTCCATATCAGCACTGTTATCATCCCTTGACCCATATCAGCCCGAGGCGCCTGTTTTGCATATGTAATATAGCCGGAAGTTAACACCGCCTCGTTTTGAAATATCCTTATCAGCCCGGTTATGTGGCTATTTCAGCCCGGATGTGATGATAACTCCTGATTGGAAGTACATAATAAACAGATTAATACACGGCCTTTCCCATATCACTGTTATCATCCCTCGACCAATATCAGCCCCCGGCTGTTGCCTTGGGCTGATATGGGAATTTATATCGGAATGATAACCGTGCTGATATTGAAAAGGCCATGTATTAATATCTATTTATTATACCTTTACAATATTTTTCTACTGTAAATAGGCTTATTTTCGAGTGGTTTAAATATCGCGATTTGGATTCCTAAATCCATTCGCGATGCTTTATTTTCGCGATTCTCACAATATTTAATAACGTTTGTAATAAAAACAAATTTAAGCGAGGAGAAATTTTTGCGAATAACTGGCAACCAAGAAATTGGCGAAAATGAACATCTCGTGAAAATTTCTCATTTTACAGTATATTAAATTCATAGTCGTAAAAAGTTTAAACGTGGATAAGTTCGGTTGATCAATAGAGTGTCGATTCAGCATATAAGTCGCGGTCCACATTTTCATTTCCTTTTCAGTGGATTTTCTAAATAGTAAAACATGTTCCATCAGTATAATTAGACTCATACATGTATTTACTTGCTATGTGTTTATGATTCCCCTTGATGCCAACCTATTTCCTGTATAAATAACAAAATACCGAAGTTACTGTGAATTGGTACTGTTCTCATAGCCAGTAAAAAGTGTTTATTGTCTGAAATGTTCAAAATCTTCATCCATTTACTTCTATTTGTTCTATTTTGGTGCGGACATCTCTTTAATATCTTCTCATTTTATATCAGATTTCTTCGTGTATTTTCTCAGAATGATCTGGCGATCGGAAATGTAGAGTACTTTTAACCGGTGAACCACTACAAATGAAGTAAATGTTATACATATATATATTATATTGTGAAATTGTAATTGAAGACAATCAAATGTCATAACATAAATTAAGTACAAATTCTGTTCGTTGCTAATTTATATTTCTCATCATTGTAATATGCGAGTCCAATGTCCTATAGTTTGATGCTCAAATCGTTATTCAATTCCATCTTCTCCTGGAAACAGCACGGAACTAATCAATTTAAATTTTGATGTAAATAAATGTACAAGTTTTTATTGACACCTGACATGTTCACTTGGATAACATGAATAAAAGATGTAGAACAGAAGGGCAATGTATTTCAGTTTTATAGTGTGTAGCTATCAATTCATATATTTTTTTATGACTTTTTTTAGTAATTGAGAATTAAATATAAATGTCAATACATATAAATGTCAATGTTGATTCTTTTGTGAATTAGTTATAGCGTTCCAATCCGAGATTAAGATTATACTCGCTAAGTTCTTTGGCCATGAGATGAACGTTTACAGTAATCATAATGTACTTCAAATGTATCAATGTAAATGCAACTTTATTCGACTATTTTCCATACCATTCCGCAAAGAAGCATAACAACAACGTAAATGACATGGACAATATTTCTTAAGAGTGACAACACAGAAACGAGACAATACCACCACCACTAAATTCCCTAGATGAGCACGCGAGCAGCGAAAATGATTAAGTGCGCAGTGTGAGCAGTTAAGTGACCAGCGACATTCCAAATCTTCTGTGAAGGTGTATAAACTGTGTTTGTTAAAATATGGTCATTCGTGCTTCGAATACGGAGACAAGATCACGTAGATAATCTATCACTGCGACATTTGTGAATACACAACCAATCGTCGTTTCAATCTCGTTCGTCACAAGAATCAGAAACACGATACGAAAGATACTTCACCAACTTAATCGGAGACAGAGTCAAATGTATAAAAATATCTGTTAGATGACGAATTGGACGGCCAATCGAAGACAGCAACGACTCGATTTCAAGTCATAAAAGAAGTAAAGAAGAAAAGGGGGTGGGGTAATGCAGCCTATCGTATCGGATATCCAGTCACAAGCCTGGAAAAACGCAGAGTGACCTCCAATAACTTTTGAAATTACGAAAATTTGTGATCCTATGTAATGCCTTGCTGTCACTTCAAGAAAGCACTAACGTCTTTTTACAAAGGAAACGGGTTTTCTTATTCCACAAAAGTTCAAAAATTAGAACGGCAAATTATATAGAGAGACTTCAGATAAAAACATCAACCAAAAGAAACATCACGGCACAAAGTAAAAATATAGTTCATAATTCAAACTGGCTAAATTTAGTATAGTAAAGTAATTATCGATAGATTAATATAAAAACAGAGCATCTCGATAAAGACGAAACTACTCTGTATCTGGCTTGAGATATGGAAGAAATAAAAGTTAACAAAAACAAAGCCTTGGAAATAAAAGCAACAAGAGCACCTCGACAAATAGTGTTAGTACATTAGCACCTCGTCAGTTGTGAAGCAATGAAATATCGCTAGGTACAATATCACCTCGTCAAATTCGAAGGCATTATATAGTGTTTATAAAGTAGCACCTCGTCGGGCACCTCGTCAAATTCGAACTAAACTGTGCTCATATACTGCTCAAATATAAACATTTCATGAAAGTATCACAGATTGATTATTTTTTAGATTACAATGTTTTTTTTAATAATCTATTACAATTCTACAGGCCTACATTTAGAATTAAAATGTATTTCAAATTCAAAACCACTTTTTGAATTCCAATTAATAGCTAACTTTCATTATTTTTTCTTTCTTTTTTTCGATGTATTCTCGATAATCAGGAAATGCACTTTTGTAAGAAATATGTTTATGCGTCCACCATGTGTAACCTAGCAACATTGTTGTTTTTCATATTTGTGCTTATATAAAATAACATGCTTAAAATCATTTTTGCATGTTCCTTATCATCAAAATAAGAAGAACACTTGTCAAATGGCTCATGCAGTAAATGTACAACGTGTTAGCTACAAGATGACAGGTGTTCTCAAAATATCCAATCATAACGCTCTATTTCAGTATATATATATAGATTTCTAAATATTTTTAATACTTAAAATGGTGACAAAAAATTATACATGACAAACAAATGTAGTGTGTGTGTAAGTTTTATTTATATCTCTATAATAATATCTTCATTATCAAATTCTTTAATTCTTTATCTTAATCAAAATGTTGGATGTATTTTCGAAGAAATTAAACTTTACCAATGAAATTGTTTACTAATATAGTCTTGTCAAAATATTTTCAAACATATGCATTTTGTGAAATCAAATTGTGTAGATCTTTCTATTCAATTAGATTTGTTCCACAGATAAATGAAAAAGATGTATATGCATATGCAGGATAGATTAAAAACAATCAAAATGAAATCATCGTAACAAACTTGTACATTGTATGTTAAAGTGAATAAAAAATAAATACTCATTGGTTTCAAAAGTTATACCCGTTTTAGTATAGAATGTTTGACATTTATAAGTATTATTCTGTATTTGGAAGACTGTGCGACATTCAGTGTCATATAATGAAGCAAATATTACACGACTGACCGGATACAATATAGGATTACCTATTGATCTGTACAAGAATCTTATTTCCAGACAAATCTCATTTGATGTGAATTTCATTGTAAATTGAGTATGTTACTACCCAGAGTGCAGTTCTCAGTAAAACTGTGTCCCGGTTTTAATTATTCTGTCTCCAATGGAATGCAGTTCTCAGTAAAACTGTGTCCCGGTTGTAATTATTCTGTCTCCAATGTAGATTTATTTATAGTGTAGGTGTTTTTGATGTTCATAGACACATCAAATTC
Organism: Modiolus philippinarum; assembly: GCA_002080025.1. Classification (NCBI taxonomy): domain Eukaryota; kingdom Metazoa; phylum Mollusca; class Bivalvia; order Mytilida; family Modiolidae; genus Modiolus; species Modiolus philippinarum. The sequence goes on along the minus strand of MJUU01012733.1, from coordinate 81,894 downwards.
TGATATTCAAAATGGTAAGCTACTTTCCTCTCACTGACATAAATTTATACTCATTTAAAGACATTTAAGAGTTTCTTGTGTGTGTGTGTGTGTGTGTGTGTGTGTGTGTGTG
>MJUU01012733.1:24886-66183 GCA_002080025.1 Modiolus philippinarum | reverse complement strand
ACAAAAATTTCTTAAATTTAGATAATGCAAATTTTCAAATAAATTCGGTTTTCGGGCTAGCACCGAAGTACTGGCTACTGGGTTGGTGAATACCCTCGGGGACTAACAGTCCACCAGCAGTGGCATCGGCCCAGTGGTAACAAATAACAAAACACCGTAGAGAGTAGAGAGATATGACCCCTTTCCTGTGAATTTATTTTCCTCGGCATAAAAAATTTGTGCATGCAACAAATCTTCTCCTAAACTGTTTAACAGGTCATCTGTTACATACACTATCATAACAACGTCAATTCAGATCTGCACTGATGAGACATTAGTTGTCGAAATGGCCATATACAGACACTAAATTCAGAGTAGCTTCTTTGCATACTTTTTAGGTATAAATTGTCGTGATTTGCTTTATATTTTAACACACCTTGAAACAGTAAGTTAAATATGCTTTAACGAAATAAAGCAATGTTACAATTTACTGGTTATAATGTTTGTTACAAAATTAAATATCATTCGTTTTATGACAACAGTTACCGTAAATGATTTGAAGTGTTCTTACAAACGCCAAAATTATAATAAATCAGATCAAATCACTTTTTATCAAACGTTAACGTCACTTTTTTCTAAACATTACGAAGTGCTGCTGGAATCGATACAGTGGATGATCGCCATAGGCGTCAATTGAAAATCACAACAATAGGTCATTGACTTGGTAAGAAAACCCCCTATGCATTGTTGTTTGGTGACCACCAATTATTCGCGATTATTGTTGCAACTTCCTGTTGTCCTGTTGCGTTAAAATGCTAATTGGTATAACGACAGCCTATTTACGCTCATTTATAGATAACTGTGACATTTTTTTTTTTTTTTTGGAAATTGATTTTAAGGGATTATGAAATGGATGGGTTTATGAACTGTTTTAGTAGACAACATGTATCCAACATTTTTTTTTCATTTTTGTCACGTGGTTAAGGCAAGAGCATGCAAAAACTGATTTCTGCCTTGGTGGTTTATAAAGCATATCATGTCTGCAAAAATTTTTCAAATGCCTTGTAAATCAGTCTCCTAGAGCCATGTACTTTACGTCCCAAGTACTATACGATTGCATATATATATGATAATTTCAAAATTACGCGTTTCTTGTTTTTTTCAGTATATATATGTCGGCTGTCCCGAGTTCCTATCGCTGATCACGTTTGTCTTTTGTCTTTATTTTGTGTTTTTCTTGTGCAGTTCTTAAGGGATTTTGGCATGTGATTGTAATTTTCCGTCATTGTAAGTGTTTACTGGGATCTTTTTTATTATTTATTATATTATTTCTGTCTTTGATACTTGCAATATCAAATATTCACATGATCAGGGATGTAGATACAGTTCCCTGACATGATTTATTAACTTTTTATGTAATGCGCGTGCTCAAAATACGCAAGACATACATACATGTGTATGTACATATGTGCCAGTCATTGTCATGTTGTATTTTAACAATACAGAGTATTTGATATGTGTTTTGTATGAAAGGTAATCTCAGTTTCTTGTAAAGGATTAAAGCGAATACGTCGGTTATAAATAATATCAACTATAATATTCTGTTTCAATATATATATCTGAATATATCAAATGTTCTGAGTACGAAAAATTCTAGTTTTTGGAAAATATAATTTTTTTTTAATAGGGTTAAAGTAAATATGTTGAATATAAAAATCTCTGTTTAAATGCACATAAACTATAAAAGAAGTTTGCTGGGTATAAAAATTTCTATTTGATAATATAGACTAAAATAAATGCGCCAGCAATTAAAAATATCAATTTTAATATCTGTTTTAAGCAGTATTGAATAAATCAAATGTTTTAGTTGTGAAAAATTTACAGTTTTTATGATCTATTTGGTTTACATGAACCAAAACCAAAAGTATTGGATATGAAAATGATATATTTTCATGTTCTACTCGAGTGATATTGACTTATTGAAATATCGGGATAATAAAATTCTCTGTATTAATGTTCTATTTATAAAATAAGGACTTGAGTAAATGTGTCAGTTATAAACAATATTGATTTAGCAGTTTTGACTAAAAAATATCCTCGGTATGAAAAATCTATTTTCATGTTCTATTTGGGAATTATAGACCAGATTCAATGTGGGGGTATTTAAATTCTCTGTTTAGATTTTGCTCAGGTAATATGGACACAAGCGGCGTTATAAATTTCCGCAAATTGGCATTACGCTTCCGGAATTTCAGGAAAAATATATTTTTATTACATTTCAACTAAAAAATACCTTTCTACAAAAATTACTTGTTACCTTTGTAAAATATTTTTTTGACATTTGCACAATTAAAAGTTTCATTCTGAACCATTTTACAATTTAAAAAATATAAATAGGGGTAATAAATGAAGACCACTACATGATCCAATACAATTTGAACGTTTATTCCTTTCAAATCTACAACTTTCGCCATTTACTGTACTTTTTGTTCTAACTGTACACTAACGTATCATTCAGTTACAATATCTAAGAGTTACACGTATTTTATAGCCAACAAATGTTTTTTTTTTCAGAACTTATTTTGGTGGATCTAAAAGGTGACAATCTTTGACCATTATTTTCACTTATTCTCTTATTTAAAAAAGTATGCAAAAAATAAACATTTGTTGGCTATAACCATAATTGTTACTCTTGCATATTGTAACTGTACAATAAGTATAAAAAGTACAGCAAAATTTTTACTGGATTTACCAGTGAAGTCTTACTAAAGCTAATTTACAATACATTGCTGCATAAAGTTGACGATAATGTACTGTCTGATAATGTTTTAACAAACATCTTTTAAAAAAAAAAGAATAAAAAAGATAACAGGAAACACCTACAATGGGCGAAAAACATAGCCACATGCCATAAAGTAAATCGGAACTGCACAAGGAAAAAAAATCCAACAATAAAATACAAAAGACAAACGTAAACAACGATAGGAACACGTGACAGCCGGACTTGGTACCGGCACTAGCAAAAGCCAGTGGTAGTGTAAAACCGGTCTATGGGTACCCAAACCTCCCCTTTCTCTGTCCCGTTTCCCTATACATTTGTAGTATAATAAACATACGAATAAAACCATACAGATAGACTATTAACTCCATGACCACAATCTTGAAAAGAAAAATGGGGGAACAAAACGTAATTTTGAAAGATGGGTCAAGGAGTGCTCACCGCTAAACTGCCGGCTAGCTGAAGGAGCCTAGTCTGCTGGTAAAACACTGTCGCACTACGGAAGAAAAATCAAATTCAACACTCCCAATTGGTTTGGTAAAGAATCATCATGTATTTCAGTAGACATCGGCAGTATGAGTGAGAGGCCAGTATGTGTGTAAAATCCTCAGGTCATTGGATCTCAAAGCTAATTTAACGGACACGTGCTGAATATCCTGTCGATATCCTCTATTGCGTAAAGAATGTAAGTTACGTCCCAGTTTTTCTGGATTTTTAATCAGTTTCTGGCATTTTTTAAAGAACATTTCCGTAAAATCGAGGATGGGAAATGTCCTTAGTAATAAGCTGTTTGCGAGTGACATTATATTTAGATATCGAATGTTCATATCTTCGATAAAACTTTTTAAATGTATTTACAATTTATGAAATCTGTAACCTTGCTGCAATAATTTTGAAGTGATAGTAAGGTTACGTTCATTGAAGTCGTCAAGAGTAGAACAAATGCGTAGGAATCGTACCAGTTGAGAAATATAAACTCCGTAGGATGGGGCTAAAGGAACGTCGCCTCAAGAAAAGGGAAATTAGTAATACTGAAATCAAAATCATCCCTTTTATCGTAAATTTTAGTTTTTATTTTACCAGAGTCAACGATGATAGTTAGATCCAGAAAAGGGCAATTTTTAGAATCATTATTATCTTTATTAAGTTTCAGTTGTTGTGGGTAAATGATGTCGACATAATCTAAAAACTGGGGATTGTCAAAAGTAATGATAACGTCAATATACCTGCTGTTATCATTGAAAATATAAATAAGTTGATCACTGTTTTGTATGGTCCTATTTTGTAATTTTTTCATAATTCATGTTCGTAACAGAAAAGAAAAAGATCTGCAATGAGAGGTGCACAATTTGTACCCATGGGAATTCCAGTGACCTGTTGATAAACAATGTTGCCAAAACGAACAAAAATGTTGTCAAGCAAAAGATTAAGTGCTTTGACCGTAGCATCACACGTCCAGGAGGAATCATTGTTTTAAGTAATATTAGAAAAGAATCCTTGCTTTTTGTTACAACAAATGAACTGCAGTCCAGAAAATTAAAAAGACCATTTAATCAATTGTCCCAATTTATAATTAATCAAATTATGTGGAAGCGTTGTATAAAATGTAGAAAAATCATAACTGTCGATAGATGAAACTGGTTTTTGTATTGATTGCAATTTATCTAAAACTTCAATAGATATGAAAAAGAAAGGAAATGGGGAAAATGTCAAGGAGACAACATCCCATATCCAGGTTAAAAAGACCCAAAACAAAGCATCTAGGAGTCACCGTACGGTCTTCAACAGAGTGAGGAATAGAGTTTTTTACACTCCAAAAGTAATTGACACCAGAGTTTTGATACGTTTTTTCACAATATTTTATAATTAACTCCTTTATACAAGAAAGTGCACTGGTTAAATGGATGGACAAGTTAGTAGTAGAACAATTTCTCGATGCCGAAATAAACGATGCTTTCGTTGTCTCTTTGACACATTCCCCGTTTCCCTTCTTTTTTCTATTGTAGGGGTTTTTGTGAAGCTAAGGAATCCAGTACATTGTAGGCAAGGTGTAAGCTTTAGGTGGAACTTTGAGCATTTCTGTATCCTTGTAATGTTGTTTGGTGAGAGTTTCTTCATCACAATTGGTGCGTTTGAAAGTATTAGACTTGGCCAATTCGTTTTGTTGAACATAAATATAGTATTTCTTTCAAATGAGTGAAACTTTGGTAGAAGCTTTGTCAACAGGTGCAAACACATATTTTTGCCCAGATCTCTCAATTTAGACTTAATTCTGTTAACAGACAGCTTTCAATATGGCTCATCATAATTATCTTTGTAAAAATTAATTCCGTTGCTGATTTTGGTATAATTTCAACAAATTCAGTGCGTGTTTGTCTGCACTTCCCCGTTTGCACCATTTTATACAGTACTTAGTGACTGCGCCTTTAATGATTTCAAAACAAACTTGCCAGTTAATTTTGGAAGGTGGGCGATATTTAGGCCCTTTTCTAAAGAACCGTTGAACTTCTTTATCTTCAATGATGTTTAAGTTCCCCGTTAATATATGTCCGAAAGGGTCATAGCGGTATGGTGACATACATTCTCAAAATCAGCATCAAAGGTGATCGAAAAGTAATTGAAAAAATACTTCTAGTAGGTTGTTTGTAAGAAAAGGAAATGATAGGCATATCCTGTTTGTCAAATTAAACTATTTTATAAAACTGAAATAGCAAAGAAAGCTAACTTATAAACCAGGTAAATTTCCCGATATTCAAAACATGGAAATTTTCGGAAAAGTAAAAAAAAACTTTTGATATCCTGAAACGTAATAATTAACATTTGAAGGATTTCCGGAAAAGTAATACACCCGACACACACAAATGTGTTTAGTATTTCTATAGACATTCAGGTGACTAGGGATTAAAGAAATGTGTTGGATTCAAAATATCCATTTCAATGCTCTTTTTAAGTACGTTTTACCAAATAAATTGTGCCGGGTATGTAAAATGACTATTTGGGTCATTTGGCTATTTTGCTAACTTGGACTCAGGTAAACGTGTCATGTAAAAAAAAGTAGCTGGATACCCAACCAGACTTCCAGTGTTACTCCCTATAGAGTTCATGTGCACATACCTAGAATGCTACCCATGGTTTTTGTTTATGAAAATTGAATTTAGGTACTACACGCTTCCTAATATTTATTAAGTAGTATAATTATTTTAAAAATGTGATAATAACCTTTATCAATGTACTTTATATTTAATCCTAATTCATTTTACCATTGGCATTTTTACTCGTTTGTCCCTAATAACTTCTAATATCGATAGTAATTATATATATCCTGTTACTTATTAGTCTCTAACGTCAATCTCATCCATGGATTCCATGAATTTTACATAAGACGGAATCCATTATGTAATTATGTGAATAAGCAAGACGTTATATCGATTGTTCACTGATTTATAAAGGGGATCGACGTCTGCTTATAACACTGAAATTTACTAATAGAAAACCCTAACCAACCTCTTATCTATTTCGATCACTTGATGTGAATTAAAACACAGTAGACTGGAATTGACTCCTTAGTAGGGGAGCTAGACCGGATGCGTCGAAAGGGCATACGTCTCCTTCTTTGCACGCACCAACCATCATATGAGAAATAATATGTCCAAAGTTATCTCCGAAGCCAGGAACCATTCGAGCGAGTCCTATGGTTAAGATGAGACTACTAGTCTGTGTGAACACGTCAGTCTTAAGTTGATAGACTGTTGCATTATATCGGTTATCCAACTCGACCACACATTTTACGTGAACCAATAAGTAGAGGGGAAACTCGAAAACCAAAACTTGAATTAACAAAAAATATATAAACACAATATATGTCTTTGTCATAATATCTTAATTCGTGTTGCTGTGAATTGCCGTGATTTTGGATTCATAATTTTAGAATTTCCCCTTTCCTCGTAGATAACATCAGCAGAAGCGTTTAACACTTCAAAAAGGTTATCAGTGCTCCGGAAGGGTAAGCATGAAGTCATGGTCTGGATTTTTGCTTTACGAAAACAAAACATAAAACAAAGGATTGCATAAGATATAGTGTTAGTTCTCGACAGTTCTGGACAGCTGCGTTTTGTATACGTTAAAATGTATTGGTAGTCTAATTTTTGAAATTGTTTATAGAATATAAACTCCGATATTTCTTGCACAATTATTTATTTATTGATAATAATTGGTGGCGATAGAGGGCAATTAAGACATTCGCTTTAATAAATATATATTTATAGTACTTATATAAATATTTTACAATGTCAAACACTGACAGCTGCGTAGTTTTCAAAACATTTTATTGTAGAAACATTTATTAGTTGGTAATCAATGACCGCGCCAAGTACCATTGAGCTGAAGGTTCTTAACCTTGTAATGAAATAATTGAATAACAATTTACACATTACAGATAAAAAGTAAATCTTGTGGGAACTCGACGTTAATTAATGCAAAAAAAAAGAATAACATTGCATGTCAATAATTTTATCACAAGTATGAATATATGAAAAAAAGAAGTATTTAAAATTGATTGATATGTTTTCATGTTTCAGGGAAATTAAAAATACTACTCTTTATGCCAACATCACAAACAATTATAAAGTTAATCTACCAGTGTTAAAACTCATTTAAGCTTTTCTTAAAGGTTTTCCCTGCTGACAAATTGATAATTAAATCAGAATATCAAACAATTTGTTCATTCTTATGGCATGGTATTGGTTGCATAAAGATTTGATAATTTTCACTTAAATGCAATATTTTATCTTCAATTGGTAAAATTTTCATTTAAGTGCAATATTCTACATTCAAATGGTATATTTTTTACATTAAATGCAATATTTCTTATTCAAATGCAATATTTTTTTAATTGGTATATTTTTTACATTGTTATCTAAATGATATAATTTGTCATTCAAATTCAATATTTACAATTCAACTGTTATATTTCTTCGTTTAAATGCAATGTTTTTATTCAATTGGACTACGGTATTTAGTTATTTGGAATATTTCCATTTGAATGCTACATTTGTCAGTCATATGAAATTATCTGTCATTCATATATATTATTTTTAGTTCATCTGATACATTTCTTCATTTTAATGAAATATATTTTAATTCAATTCGTATAATTTTTCATTCAACTGCAATATTTTTCATTAAAATGCAACAATTTGATTTTGGGAAACTGTTTGACGTCACAAGAAACTTTTGTAATTGTAACATTTCATCTGTATTCGGAAAGAGAACTTGCTAAAATATTTGAAAGGTGGGTGGGGTGTCTGTGCCAACGAGGTATACTTGTCACTGGAAATGGAAAAGATAAGGGCAAGGAATTTTACCTTCTTAACTACCCCAATACTGGCAACATACCTGTTCTTATCGAATGTATACTGAATTGCCGATTTTTTATTTTTTTTTAACATACAACAGTTAGTCTTTAATGTCTCTTTCTATGTTAAGACCAGACCACGTCAGCAAGAAAATTTTGAGGTCAAAACCACATTCTGATTGGATAGAACAGTTGGTTTTGTCACAAAGGAGGTTGTATTTGTTATTATTTCAATCTTGATAAATATAAATTTGATAGAGAGTAAATGTACAAGAGTCGAAAAATTAAAGACATCGACGCTTTCATTGTCTTGTTCATTTTTCGTTCCCTTTTAAGACAAGGGAATGAATTAAAACCTAGCTTGCTTAATCTTCCCTATTGTAAGTTTTGGGATCGACTTTCAGGGATCCGTTTATTGAGCTATTAATGGCGTCTTCAGGCAGTTGAAGAATAACTCAGACTACAAAATTTCCTTGGAGATATAGTCTGGTCTCCTTGGAGATATAGTCTGGTCTCCTTGGAGATATAGTCTGGTCATGTTTTTCATTTAGTTGTTCTATAATTTTACAAATATTTTGTTTATGACCTTCCAAGTGTTTTGGTTTGATCTTCACTGAAGAGACATAAATTGTCGAAAAGGCCATATGTAGAAACTAAAATTACAAGAACTTCAGTATTTTGTTATTTAAAACCATTAAAGGCACTGTTTGTCTTCGAAAAGTTAAAAGTCGGCTATGCTATGTAAATGCCCAGATGCATTTGCTAAGAAGAGTTCTGTTCTATACTTGCCAATCATTAGGGTTATAACGCACAAACAACTCCAAACATACCATAGAACATGTAAAGGGGGGGGGCTTTGAATTAGTTTTAGCATTTTTATGACATTACAATCATTATGCAGTAACCAAGTGAATGTTTTGTTAAGAGAGGAAGAAGTAATTGTTCTCTGAAAATTTCGAATTTGATGCTCTCGTGAGGATAAACCTCCATAAATACGAATAGTTGGCAGTATTAGGATAGTAAAGAAAGTACAATTACCGGTCCATATTTTTTTCCATTTCCATTGGCAGTCACGTTTCGTTGGCAAAGTCATATCTTCCACTTTTCAAATATTTTGATTTGATTAAAACGTTTTCGTCCCTATATAGAATATCAAGGTAAATTTCATTAATATAAAATAACTAAAGTTCATTGTGGAGGATCTCAGTCATGTTTAATTCCATTGATATAGTATAAATAAAGTTCATTGTTGAGGGCTTCTTGGTAATTTTCATTGATATAAAATAAAGTTCATTGTTTGGGACCTGATGTTAAATTCCACTGAGATAAAATTTTAAGTGCTTTGCTTCGGACCTCATGGTAAATTTCGATAATAAAGAATAAAAAAGTTCATTGATGAGGACCTCATGTTTTTCATTTCATTGATGTTAACTATATAAAGTTCTTTGTTGAGGACGTCATGAAAACTTTCAATAATTTTCATTAAGGACGTCACTGTACATTTCATTTCACCACATTTACATTTAGAAAATCTTGAGCAAAGCATTCAAAGAAAAAGGTATGCACAAAGTTCTACACATTGTCGTCAACATCCAGTGAGCTTGGTTGCAATCGGGTCAAAGATTCAGTTGAAGTAGCACCCACAATATAAATTTAAAATTCTAAAGGATCATAGCTCTGTGAATAAAGGCGCACATATTCAGAAGACACAATATGCACATCTACACATTGTGATCAACAATCCTTGGAGTTTCCTAGCAGTCGACTCAGAAATGTAAAAGAAGTAGCGCCTACAAACTACATTTGACTAAATCTTAAGTAAAAAGGATCATAGCTCTGTGAAAAAACAGACGGACGGACAGCAGACGACCAAGGCAAATTCAATATATGTTCCCTCAGAAGACAAGAGGAGACGTAATGTAAAAACAATAAATCTGATATAGTTTTGGTTTACATTCTTCATATTTGTTATTTGTTACCACTGGGTCGATGCCACTGCTGGTGGACTGTTCGTCCACGAGGGTATTCACCAGCCGCGTAATCAGTACTTCGGTTCTGACCCGAAAGCCGATTCTATTTGGAACCTTACAATATCTAATTTTTTTGTAAATTTTGTTGAAAACTAAGGAGTATCTTCCTCATGCAAAGCTCTGTCCTTAGCTGATTTTGCCTTTCAATTTAGATCATATTGGTTATCTATTCTCTATCAGATTTTAAACATCTTTGAGTTAATGGTCTTCCAAACGTTTAGATTTTATCTGCACTGAAGAGACATAAGTTGTCGAAATGCGCATATGCAGAAATTAAATTCACAGTAACTTCGGTATTTAGTTATTTTGCTTCAGGACGGTTTGATATAAAACATGTATCTATTATGGAAAAGTTGCTTCATCGCTAAAATCTATTTCAGACAGATTTTTTTATGCTTCTTGTTTACGGTATTAAAAGAACCTAATCCACTAATGTTCTTTTGTAACTTCCGTTCGTCACAGCTTTTATTGTCTTCCTTTTCAATTAAAAACTTTTATGGTTTTCCTGTAATCTGTTGTGCTTCGACTCTTTTTATGAAGCATTATTCTAAATAAGGATTTTTATAGCACTATATTAAATGCGTCTGTGTCAATAAATGCATGATAGTTGGTAATAAATGTTTTTGAAAATTGATGAGAATGTCAAACAGCATCTTTTTTTTAATATGCACATTTAAATTGCTGTCAAATGAAACATCTTTCTAGCCATAACTTTATTTGTAATTTAAATCTGAAGATAAAAGGTTAATGGTTATATTTATTCATAGTTTGAAATTTTATTGGTTTACGTCGTGCTGTGTAGAATCCGGATGTATGCGGTATATCTGTATAACAGGAATCGTTTCAAATTCTATACAATGTATAACAGGAATCGTTTCAAATTATACAATGTATAACAGGAATCGTTTCAAATTCTATACAATGTCACAGATTATCCTCATTCCTGGTGTCACGAAAGCATAATATATATTTCCAGACAGATTAAGGGAGTTTTAGAAATATTCGATATCTCCGGGGTTTTTACCATTCATATAGAATTAAATATTTTTGCCTTTTTAGGTCATATTGATGATTTGTTCTCTTTCAGTTTTTACACATATTTCGTTGGATGGATTTCCAAATGTTTTGATTTGATCTTCACTGAAGAGACATAAGTTGTCGAAATGCGCATATGCAGAACGTATATTCACAGTATCTCCGGTATTTGATTTGTTTGTTTTTGTTTTGTCTGTTTGTTTTTCTTTTTTGTCTTGTTTTGTTTTGTTTTGTTTTTTGTTTTTTGTTTTTTTGTTTTTTTTTTTTAAGAAGGTTTTTTTTTCTCTTTTTTTTGCACATGATTCATATTTTCCTGGTCATAAGTCCCTTTATAATGCATAAAATAAACGATTTAAAATATTTTGTCAACTTCTGATTATACTTTCATATGTTTTACGGCATATAAAAGGCTAATGGAAAATAAAGGAAAATTCGAGAACCGTTTTCCCGCCAAAATTTTGAATTGTTACATATTAAAATATTCTTACATGGATTTTCAATTTTGTTAGCTTACAATGATCTGCTAGTTAAGCTTTTCAAAATAAAAGGCAAGATTTTTCATTCTAATTGCAAATTTCTTACGCTCGTACTCCTTTAAATTCAAATTGTAACCTTATGTCCTTCTTCTCGAAACAAAATGAAGTTAAAAGAAATAGGACACCCGTTCATTGGAGAACAAAGAACTAATAATGATATATTTCATATCACATCTTAAACTATATAAAACTTTCTCAAAATTTGATTGATCTTGAATACAAATAGAAAAAATATACAAAATTTGATACTGTTACTGAAATATTCATGTCAAATGAAAGTGAATAGAACGCCCGTTCATTGGAGAACAAAGGCCACCAAATTACCAAATGATATTTTTTATCTTGAACTTTATCAAAAAAGTGATTGATCTCGAATAGTAATAAAATGAAATATAATATTACTATTATTATTATTTTACATGTCAAATAATCAGAATTATCGTTGTTTTACACCTCAACAAGGACAATATTTTGTGTATTAGGCGTACTGTCGTTGGCCTGTAAAATATTTCCTATAATGGGAAGCCTTTTCCATTGAGGAAGCTCTTTTAACGTACAAACCAATCATCCAGCCAATGATATTTATATTTAAATTCAAAAATGAGGCCACCCCAAAGATATCATCTAAGTTTCTTATGAAGTGATCAGACATGGCCATTACATTAAAAGATTTCATTCTCCAAGTAGTTAAACTATGCAAAGCTAGCGCTTATTTAACTTTTTAAGGAGGCTCAATCCTGATGTAGTATATATCAAATTTATTGAAACCTATTTAAATTGATTAAGCATTGTAGCCTTAATGAAATGGTAAAAAGAAATATTTAGGTCCATGTGCTTTTAACGGAGATAGAAGACATTGAATATTTGGCGGGAAATGGATTTCTTTGGATTTTTCCTTAATTTAACATTAGGGCTATAATCTGTCTGAAAGCTAGGAAGTTATATCATTGGAAGACATTCATGAAATGAAAAGTGGGGTCCGTGTGCAAAATTTTCTAAGCCATTAAATTGGAGAAAACCAGAGGAGTTCCGAAATCTGACACATTCAAAAATGTGATGAGTGAGCCACCGTAACGCCACACTACCGGACTAACTGCAATATATTAAAATTAGATTTGTTTAGTATGAAAACACCTTAAGACTAAGATTAGTTACTTCATACGGTTTATTTGTAAATTTTAAAAGCTACCGTGGCATCATTATTAAGAATGCAGATGTAAGGAGCTGGGACATTCATAGTGACAAGTACAAATAAACTATGAAAGGATATGGAGTAAATGTACATGAGACAAAGTCTCTACAAGTACGTGGTAGAACCAGGCAAAGGAATTATCTGGTTGAAATCGGCGGGGAGTAGTGTCCCTAATGTTTGTGGGAAGGTTCTCCACAATAGGATTGAAAAAAGCAAGAAACTTTCTTTTCAGAAGTACAACGACAATCTGAAACTATCTTTCTACAAGGACTGTATTTTTAGGAGTGTATAGTATCACGATATCTCCTATTGAGTGTCATTTATATCACGAGATTTCACTAGTCTCCTCGGGGAGATCCTGGTAGTGCTGCGGAATTCAAAAATCGATTTACAGCGATAAACTGATGTAAAAAATATGAGCTCTCATTGAAAGCAACGCGTATATCTATCTAATTGTTGAAAGTATTATAGCTCGATCTTGTCATTGCTTGTTGATTCATTGCAATATGAGCATTGCACCTGCTTAAAATTATTCTAGATATAGTATGTTATTTAATAAGTTTTGGACTCGTGTCCGTACGCGAGAAGGTATGTCAGTAACTTAGTCGGTAGTTCTCTCTGTGTGTACTTCGGACTCACACTGACCGCCTCGATATAGATAAGATACTATTAAAACCTTCATGCAAATAAACCATTATACGCTTTGTAACGTCACACCATACAGCAGGCTCTAAATGACCCAAAAAAGTAAAAAGTGAATAAATCAATGGAAACAAACCACTGTAATTTAAGAATGTAGCCTTTTTATATAGATGAACAAAGTTTTTAAGTGAATGTTGTTTCATGTGAGAAAACTAAAAAAAGGAGTAGTACTTAATTTTAGCAAAAATGATAAGGTAGCAGAGCAGCCTTGAATTTGAGATGCAAACAATTTAAAATGTGGCGGCGCACTGAACTCCTCTGAAATTTGATAGCGCAGAAAATCAATCAGAGTGAATCAATCATAAATCAAGAAAAAGAACCAACAGGTTAAAAAAAAACAAAATGATCCTTAAAATTTATTGGTATAATGGGACACTCTTTTGGGGTAAAAAGGTTAGCAATCTTAATGCTTGGAAGTTAAAAAAAACAGAGGAGTTTCAATTCAACAAATGGAGAGCAAACAAACATCCTCAAGTCGCTATGGTAACAATCTGAATTATGTAAGGACATGTTACGCTTGTCGCTATGGTAACAATCTGAATTACGTAAGGATTCCATTTGAAACCTTACAATATCGAATTTTTTGTAAATTTTGTTGAAAACTAAGGAGTATCTCCCTCATGCAAAGCTCTGTCCTTAGCTGGTTTTGGCTTTACATTCAGATCATATTGGTTATTTGCCTTCTATCAGTTTTTAAATATCTTTGATTTTATGGTCTTCCAAACGTTTTGATATTATCTGCACTGAAGAGACATAAGTTGTCGAAATGCGCATATGCAGAAATTAAATTCGCAGTAACTTCGGTATTTAGTTATTTAGACATAAGTTGTCGAAATGCGCATATACAGAAAATAAATTTAACAGTAACTTCGGTATTTTGTTACTTAAGTCCAGGACTTATATTCTTTATTTTATTACATATTTGTACACTTAATTATGAAGTGTGAGCAAAATTCATTACTGAAGTCCTTATGGTGCCTTCAAGATGAAAAGCGACGATAAAAGTTCCGTTGCTTGGTTTTACCATTGTAGAGACTTTGTCTCGTGTACATTTACTCCATATCCTTTTATTGTTTATTATATTAATTAATATTTATAATACAAATGAAAGATCACAATTATTATCCATTACATATGAATTAAGTTGATTTACAGGCTTTCTCCCTGACTACTCTACATTTTGTCAACCACTGTATGATAATTTTGAAGCTATTCGACCAGAGTCTTTAGCCCACACAAAGTCTCTGTTTTGATTTCATGAAACTAGTAATGACAGTATGTTTACTTAAATGGTTAATTAAACGATCTGCCATTAAAATGTCGTCAGAAAACGTGACCGGTTCATAATCTGCCGACTTCCTGTACTTGTCGGCTGTAGTGTTTATCAATATCATAATGGCGTGTTTCAGTACAATCATAGTGCCAATTTTATCATGTAATCTCCAATACGTTCTATCGTAATGCCAGTTAAATTGAATAATTGAAATTGATTTGGGATTAAATTATCTTATTATATGAAATGTAAATGATGTTAAATTGTCAGTAACCATACTGATTTAATATAATGTACATCTGTATAGTGTATAGGTAAGGAGGGGTATTGAAACACAAAAAAGCAAGAAGAGTAGAAAACATAGGCAGGCCGAACGTTCGAGACATTTTTTGTGCTGAGATAGATGATGAAATGGCCATACAACTCATTTAAATTTATTGTAGTTGAAGTTAACATATGTGTTGTAGTGTCATGTACATTTACTCCATATCCTTACGTAAGATGATAAGGCTACATTACTTCATATCTCAGTAAAGTCTTTTGCTGTAACAAAAAGCAAGGATTCTTCTCCAATATTACTTACAACAATTATTGCTTCTGGACATGGGATGATATGATTAAGCCACTGAATCTGTTGCTAGACAACATTTATGTTTTCGTTTTGGCACCATTGGTTATCATCAGGTCATTGGAATCCTCATGGGTACTGATTATGCACCTCTCATTGCAGATCTTTTACTGTTCTGTTACGGACGGGACTTCATGAAAAAAACTAAGAAATGGAACTGTACCATACAGTGATAAACTTATTTCTATTTTCAATGATAATAGCAGGTACATTGACGATATCCTTACTACTGACAATCCCCAGTCTTTAGTTTAAGTCGACATCATTTACCCACAACAACTAAAACTTAATAAAGCAAACAATGATTCTAAATACTGCATTTTTCTGGATCTAAGTATCATCATTGGCTCTGGTAAAATAAAGACTAAAAATTGTGATAAAAGGGATGATTTTAATTTTTCTTTTACTAATTTCCTCTTTCCCCTACCTCCATCCTAAGGGATGTATTTATCTCAACTTGTACGATTCGCTCACATTTGTTCTACCCTTGACGATTTTAATGAGCATAACCTTACTCTCACATTCAAACTTTTACAACAAAGTTAATTCTTGTAAGAAGTTTTACAGAAGATATGAACATTTGATATCTAGATTTGACGTTACTCGCAAACAGCTAATTACAAATTACTAAATACCGAAGTAACTGTGAATTTACTTTCTGTATATGCGAATTTCGAAAACTTATGTCTCTCCAGTGCAGAAAAAATCTAAACGTTTGGAAGACCATAAACTCAAACATTTTTATAAACTGATAGAGAACAAATAACCAATATGATCTAAATGTAAAGCCAAAATCAGCTAAGGACAGAGCTTTGCATGAGGAAGATACTCCTTAGTTTTCAAGGAAAGGGCATTTCTCATCCTCAATTTTATGGAAATGTTGTTAAAAAATGCCAGAAACTGAAAAATAATCCAGAAAAACTGGGACGTAACTTACATTATTTACGTTATAGTGGATATCGACAAGATATTCTGAACAAATCCGTGAAATTGGCTTGTATTCCAGTGACCTGAAGACTACATATATTCTGGCCTCTCACTGATACTGCCGATATCTACTGAAATACATGACGACGGCTCTTTACCAAACCCTTCGGGAGTTTTTAGTTTGATTTTTCTTCCGTAGAGTGACAGTGTTTTACCAGCAGACTCTTTGACACATTCCCCGTTTCCCTTCTTTTTCTTATTTCTTAGGTTCCTTTTGCTAGCCGGCAGTTTCGCAGCCAGTACTCTTTGGCCCATTTTTCTAAATTACGGTTTTGTCATATGCTTTTCTTTTCCAAGATAGGGGTCATTGAGAGAAAAAGGAGATTTGGGTACCCATAAACCAGTTTAACCCTACCACTGGCTTTTGCTAGTGCCGGTACCAAGTCCGGCTATCCCGAGTTCCTATCCTTATTTATGTTTGTCTCTTGTTTTCATTATTGTTTTTCTAGTGCAGTTCGCTTGTAAATTGTTGCATGTGATTGTAGTTCCCGGCCATTATAGGAGCTTACTGTTATCATGTTTTTGTAATTTCAGAAACAAATCAGCAAAGCAATACCGAAGCAACAAAGATAAATGGATAACATCGTAAAATCCCTGAAATAATTAGTGGTTTTGTAAATTCATGGATCATTTTAGTGATTTTATAGAATCCCTGAAACTATTAGGGATTTTGTAAAATCATTAAAAATCTTGGTAGGGATTTTACAAAATCACTAATTAAATAGAATGTTAAAATTTTCATGGACGATGTTGACGTTTATTTCGTATTTAAATAGAATATGCACCATAGGTACATACAAAATTTACATGAATTACCAAGATTTCAACATTTCAAGATTTTATTAAGCAAAATAAACCCCATAAAGGGGAACACACATATAATTACAATAAATATACTCAGACGCAGTACAACTGCGTAACAGGAGCGATTTATTATGTATACAGTTTAAATTATGAAAGCAAAATGAGCAGCCACAGATGTAAATCACATTAATTGTATACTAATAGAACTAGGTTACGTGCACTTTTACGCTTGACCGAGTTGACCAAAAAAGAAAAGAATAACCACGTGTAAGGATAGAAAAATTCATGACTAAAAATGAAACAATGTGTTTGAAAAAAAAGAAAGAAAGAAAAAAAAAAACGGATTAAACTAGGAAATAACCCATTTTTCAACTCTTCGAATAAAGATCGAAAGGTAAGTCAATACAGTTATATTACAATATTTTAGCATTCCATAAATTTTGTCGGGATTTGGATTAACTCGAAAATACGAAGGAATATATTTGTTTCTTAACTCTAAAACAGTAGTATGAGAGCATGATGTAATGTAATGATACAAGTCTCCAAGTCCAGATTCACATAAGTTACAAATACGTTCATTTTCCGGAATTCCTTGCCATCTTCCCGTTTCAATGGGGAACTTAATATTACTCGCACGAAGCCTACAGATATAGAGTCTTGTTGCCTTCGGTAATCTACTCAAATAAGGTTCAAAGGAGAAATCAGTCTTAAATTTCAAATAAAATATACCCCTAGATGTACTCTCTAAATCAGAAAACCAATTTTGTATGACCTGATCTTGGAGACGTTGTTTTACACATACTTTTAAAAAGTTTACATTTACATTTCCTTGTATATTCCATATTTCACTCATACCAATATCGTCAAAAATATTTTTTACAAAATTTATCCATTTATTAGATACATAACCATTTTGATGCATTTGAAAAATCAATTTATATAATTTTCCTGACAATTTAGCTTCATTATTACATAATTTGTGCCAGAAACATACCATTTTCATTTTCACATGAATATCCACTGGAAAGCGACCAAGCTCGCCATAAACCATGAGGTTTGGCGTCGTTGATCGCAGTCCAAGGATTCTCTTGCAAAATTGAAGATGAATTTTTTCAATTTTAGGTGCCTTTTCAAAGCCCCAAATTTCGCTAGAATATGTTAAAATAGGAACTATCAAAGAATCAAAAAGTTTAACTTGTAGGTCTAACGGAATTGATACATTATTTATTTTTTGATAAAGTGCATACAATGCTTTTTGAGCTTGTTCTGCTAGTTTGTCTCTAGCTTTACAAAAATTACCAGTATAGTTAAATAACAAACCAAGATAAGTGTAAGTATCACATATATCAATATTTTCATCACATAGTTTGAAAGAGTAACCTTGTCTAGCCTTCTTCTTAGAAAATACAACAATTTTGGTTTTAGATACATTAACTGACAGTTTCCATATACCACAATATTCTTCAAAAGCTTTAAGTGCATTTTGTAAGTCTTTTTCACTATCTGCCAAAATGACCGTATCATCTGCATACAAAAGCAGAAATAGTTTTAGATATATGCCAATATTCTCTACACATTGTTCATCTAAATACTTAAGATTAGATACTAAATTNAGTCCAACCCTCCACACTGTATCAAACGCCTTCTTAAAGTCAATAAAGGCACAAAATAGTTTTTTCCCTGCGGAAATATACAAAGAAATAATAGAATATAAAATAAAAATATTATCTTGCGCCGAATATCCTTTTCTAAACCCCCCTTGGGCATCTGAGATAATCTTGATCTCATCAGACAAGTTATTAAGTCTTGTATTTAATACTGAAGTAAATACTTTACCCAAGTTAGAAGTAAGACATATAGCTCTGTAATTATCAAGATCATTTGAATCACCTTTATTTTTATACAATGGTTTAATAATTCCAATAGACCAAGATTTAGGGAAAATACCAGTATCCAGTATTATATTAAACAATTTGACATAAACAGGTAAAAGTTGTTGAACAGTACTTTTTAGAAATTCATTAACAATACCATCATCACCTGGTGCTTTATTATTATGTAACCCCTTAATCGCCTTTACAATTTCATCACCAGTGATTTCCACATCTAAAGTATCAATTATATCTTTATCTAAATTGCTTAGATCAAATTCAATTTCATCGTCATCATCATTCCCTTTTTCGTTTAAAGTTTTAAAATAATTGTACAGTTGCTCATACCAGATCTAGCACAAACGTTTTCAACCCCATATACTCTAATTCATAAAACTCCATCTTGTGAAGCCATTTCTTGACTGATTTCATTGAAATTTGCACAATTAAACTCAGAATATTATGTAGTTAAATTATTTTTTAGGCAATATCTTACTCTTAGTTTCAAAGAATAAATCAATCAAAATAATTTAAAATTTATTATGACTATTCCTTACTTATGTAAGTAAAATTAAATTTCTTGTAGAAAACGACCAAAATAAAACAATATTAACATATATGTAACAATTGCAGTTAAAGAACCTGAGATAATCATTCTGTAGAGAATAAAAGTATGTAATTCACCTGTTTTGCTTGACATGGATTACTCCAAAAGTAAGATCAGGAGAGCCTCTAATCAACCAGATGTTTTACGGAAATTTTTAATTATGTCACATTCTAGTAAATGCTGTCTGTTGACACTATCAATGTCATTTCAGGATGGAACATAACATTCTTGTTTAACACTTTTTTGTAACATTTGCTCTATGTTATTTTATATTTTCAGTCTTTTAGCCTTAGCCATGTACTCCTGTTTTGTAAACAAAAGTTGCGTCACCTTAAAACTACTTTTTGATTGCCATGGTTAATTACCATCAAATACCACCAACATTTGACGAATAAATATGATGGGTTTCTATTCCATCAAAGTCGTTAAAAGTTTTTGGTCAACATTTTCTTTGACCATTGACACTATTAAACAACATCAACAACTTTGATCAAAAAAACTTTGATACTGTCAACAGGGCTTTAGCATTTTCCCATTTGGTATGACAATATGTCAGTGGTCATTTAGTCATATCAAGTATCACTACATTTCCACATTAAAAAACTGTTTTTGATTTTAGCTTTCCAGGATACAAAATTTCATAAAAATTCATTGCATTTGCACATCTTTGTCATTTCCTTAAATCCAATAATCCTAGAGTGTATTGAATGATTTGTCATTTAGAAAAAAAAATTATTTTTAACAGATTTTATTTTATAAGGCTATTATCGACCAAAAAAATCCCAAATCTTCATTCAAATTTTTGTAAAATTCAGTGGGTGAATTTGATTTATGGTAAAAAATACTGTAAATTTTTAAGAAATGTACATAATTTGACAAACATCAAAATGACATTTTTGTAGGGGTGAAAAAATCGGGACATGGGGAATGGGAGTTTGGGATATTTTTTATCATCGCCTAAATGGTGGTTCACGGTATGAGAAGAGCCATGAACAAATTTACGGACAAGATAGTAGTTGCATGTAATGCCCCTCTATCTGTTGAGAGCTAAGAATAATTTGGAATACTTTTCTTCATTTTTTTTCTGCTTGAAGAAGTTATCGAGAGAAAAAAGGGAACTTGTTTTGTAACATTGATTTTGGTTAAATATAGCATTGAACTTTAAAATACCTTGTACATTAAAAAATAAAGTTCGGTCATATTAAATACAAATATTGAAATGTTAATGTTTTAACAGATCTAACATAACCTGTTACATATTTCAAACATATTGTACAACGAAGTTAGTTATAAGATATTTGCAAATTACTTTACAAATTCCCTTTACATGACCAGCGAAACAGTAAAATGATGATTGTTTTTTTTTTCAATGATTTTGTAAAATCACGAGTTTTAATAAGGAATTTTACATACCCACTGACCAATTTATCCCTGAAATTTCAGTGATTTTACAAAATTCTCTAATTTTACAAATTCACTGTATGTGGAACTTGTCAGTCATTATATTAATATGTTCGAGTTTTGAGTTCCTAATAGGTTACACAATAATAAGACAGAAACTCAATTAGTAAGTTAGTATAACCGTATGACCAAGTGTCCTACTCTTTATCTAGTTCTAGTTGAAGTACATATACTTGTCAGTCATTAAATTGCCGTATGCAATAAACTGGGTTGCCTGTCATTGTCTGTAGAGTTGGTTCATCGGAACTCGATAAACCAAATAACGCTTTGTAATTCTGAGATTAATTTAATTAAATCGAACAAGATATGGCTGAGTGTTTAATTACACCAGACTGTGCAGAATTCAGGAAGGAAATGGATCCTTGATATGCTTTAACCACTTGACGTTTTACTGAAGCAAGCAAGAATAGCTTTGTCATGGATTACCAATCCTTTATTGATTTTCTGTAACANCGTACTCACATATGATATTATTAAAAAAGCTGCAGATCTAAATCTTGTGATACCTTTAAACTTCTTCATCATCATCAGACGAAATATAAAGTCGCAAAAATGTGGTCTGTAAAAAGAAATACAATATTGATGCAACGTTAACGTTACTGCATCCAAACTTTACACAGTATATTTTATTGCAATTTTATTCCTAATGAAAGATAATCTGTTTGAAAAATAAAATGCTTTCAAATATTGGCCACGTGCTTGTGAACATATATATCGTGATAAGGAGGGGGTATTTGCCACAAAATGCAAGTCGCGGGGCGATAAAATTTCCCAAGCTTGAAAGGCGAGGGAAATTTAGACACAAGACTTGTATTTTTGGCAAATACCCCGACGTTCATGATATATCTGTTTAATTACACCGAATGTCTCTATCATTGAAGCGCACAGATGAATCTGGGACAAATACCACGGTGAAGGGGTAGTTGCCAAATAATACAATAAGTATTAACCAATCAGAATACAGCTTACTTACATAAGGTGTAATTATTCTTGAAATAACTCTAGACGATTGGCAAATGGTGGAAAACTAACGAGAAATTCTTAGATACTCTGTACTCTGAAATCTAAAGTTAGGAAATGTTGTAACAAATTTTGAATATTTTATCAATTTCATTTTAAATATTTTAGAAAAAAAGTAATTTTCCTTTCAATGTTGATTTAAACTATCTTTTTGGTTAATATCTCTTTTTAATTTAAATTTTCAGTTATCCCTGTGGAAATACATCATTTATAATCTACATTTTTAAATATTCGTTTCGAAATGTTGGGCAAGGGAAGGCATTCATTGCATAAAATTTGAAGAAAAAAAACATGATAATAAAGTATCATTATTTTAATTGAAATAATTTAGATGTTTAGCCACAATAAAAAAATAAATAAAAAGTATGGGTACACACAGAATGTATGCATCTGTATATATCTACTGCAACACACAAAGAATAAATTAATATACAGGGATTCTCCTAAGTTTTCCCATTACTTACATTCCAATCTCTTTATTTATTTATGTGCATGAAAAAGAAAAAAAAAGCAGTATCGAAGCTTATAATGGGGATAAGTTTAGAAATAAATTTCCAAATGAATACCGAAGCAAGAGCGAAAATCATACATCCAGAATGCCTGACAATATTAGTAATACTAGGAGTCAATATGTATTTATTAATGTATACACCTCATATAATAGTTCGTTTGTGACGATTTTGATTTGTTTGTAAGGGGTTTAACGCCACTAAAACAGTATTTCAGCTATATCATGGCGGTAAGATTTGGTAGAGGAAGAAGATGGAGTTATCGAAGAGAACCACGACGTTATGCAGGTAAATCACGTACCCTATCACGTCTTATTGATGAGTGTACCCTTTTGTGGTGAACAAAGTGGGGCACGAACTCACAAGGAAGAGTTGGTAGTTTACAGTAATTGTACAGGTTTACGAAGAAGTTTAACCATTTAGCCGCACAGTCCCAAGGGCTGCTTTGTTTTTGAATACTTTATACCTTAATTTAATTCAAATGGAGATTAAAAATTTTAATGTTTACATCAAGTCTGATAACAAGTAGGGTCAAAAGTTTAGTTTGAAAATCGAGCGACTGATTATTATCAGGCATTCAAGCTACTTTTGCAAAAAATAAGGGCCTTTTTGGGGGCTAAAATTTTAAAAAATAAGGGTTACTTTTAGGAATTTTTAGGGTTTTAAACAAAAATAAGGGATCAAATGTACTATTTTTTTTAACGATTTAAGACTGAAAATTAGGTTTATTCACAATTTGGACACAGAACAATAATACAAAGTTTATTACCACTTCAGGAGACCATTTGGATGATTACAAGCATTGTTCCACAGTATGCCAATACAAACCTATGATAGACTTTACTAATAGTATGGATCAGAATCAATGCTGAATACTGTTGATAACCATTAAATAGTCTCCTAAGTGGCAAATAAGTATTTCTGAAAGTATACTAAAGCTAGATTAAATTAACTTTAAATTAATATCTTATGTATGCTTTTGATTTTTGAAATTTTGAAAATAAAAAAAAAAATAGAATTTTCACCCAAAAAGTAGGGCTTTTTTTTAGGATTTTACAGCTTTAATAAGGAATTTTAGGGCTGTTTGTAAAAGATAAGGAATTTTAGAAAAAAGGACTTAGTCTCCTAAGTGGCAAATAAGTATTTCTGAAAGTATACTAAAGCTAGATTAAATTAACTTTAAATTAATATCTTATGTATGCTTTTGATTTTTGAAATTTTGAAAATTAAAAAAAAAAATAGAATTTTCACCCAAAAAGTAGGGCTTTTTTTTTAGGATTTTACAGCTTTAATAAGGAATTTTAGGGCTGTTTGTGAAAGATAAGGAATTTTAGAAAAATAAGGACCTACTTGAAATCCTGTAATTATTATGGTTTTATGCATTTCACTTTCAAAATTTAAGTTAACATAAGCTATAGAAATAGTTTAGTTAAGCATTAAGTATGTCGAAAGTGCTACTAAATATCTAAAGCAAGTAGCTTTATAAAATCAAATGATTTAATAAATTTCAATTCAATGCAAACAATGATAATACATCCACATGATTCTGACATTGTAACTCACAATTTCATGAGATACTCACTTGATTTTTGTTGTTTTTGCATATTCGTCTGGAGGCAGTTCCCTTTCCCGCCATTTCCTTGTGTCAACAGTTGTAAATACGTCATCATCTTCGTCTGTAAATACCTCTGTAAGTTTGAAAGAATATGTTAAAACAAATATTGCTGTTTTACAATAGTCAAAAGTTAAAAACCTCTTTTAGTTTTAAAGATATTTGTTGAAAACAAATAGTGCTGTAAAACAAGTCAAAAAGCTGAAAACATACAAATATGTACATAAATAAGGCAAACGATTTACTATATAATTTTTCAGATAAGGAAACGGGACAGATAAAGGCGAGGTTTTAGTACTCATATTCCGGTTTAATTCTACCGCTGGCTTTTGCCACTGCCTTTACAAAGTCAGGCTCCCTTAGTTCCTGTGGTTTTTTTGTTTGCCTTTTATTTTTTTTTCTTGTGCATTTCCTTTATGGATTGTGGCATGTAACTGTATTTTTCAGCAATTTTAGATATTTCATATTTTCTTTCCATCCATTTAATTTATAAATAACGAATAATGACGACAACACGTGAAAATAACGAAAAACAAATGACTGTTTAATGTTTGTAAATGCAATATTTGCTTGACCAAGTATTGTTTGTTTGCTTCGATATTTATTTTTCATTATTAAGAACTTTTCGTATCCATCAAGATCTTTCTAGAAAATAAAGTAATTGGTAAACAATGCTCCAGAATGGAACATTCTAGAATTACAACTCTTCAAATATTGTAATAATAGACAATTAACCTGTAAACAACAGACATTTGAACAAACTATATTTGTTCTTTGTGAAACCTTGGACATTCTAATTCGGAAGTCGGATTCAGGATTAACCTTAGAACTAAACCTGGCTATACCGATAAGTGACTGTAATACTTGTTGTAAACTGTTGGTTTTTTTTTGTTTTATATGTAGTATAATTTGTATCCTAGAAATTTAGAAAATTCTTACTTGTTTTATTTGTAATTTTTCTTTTTTCTTCTAAAAAGTTTTCTGGTTTTTACCTCTAACGTCATTACAATTTTCAAAATTTTTAAGGTACAATTTCTATATAAATGTACAAAACATTTTTTTTGAAAAATGGGTAAAGTGTAATTTTGAGCCAGTTTTATTCAGCCCATCTGGATAATGAATAATAATATCTATGGAATGTTGAAGACATTTCTTTTTTCCAGGACAGGTAGAGAGCATACATTTGAAAGCTGACAAAAAAAAGGTTTATAAAGTCATCACAAACACATAAAACAAAACTAGTACCTGTAACTAAAGTTTAAATTTTGAATAGTTCTCCCTTTTTTGGTCAGAATCAAATAACTATAATATTGACAATACTCAAAATTGAGTTTCTTTTTTTAAATAACAATTATATTCATCTAAATTAAAAAATTTTGTTTAAAACTAAGAAAAAAAAACTCCCTTTTGCAAAGCCCTGTCCTTAGCTGATTTTGGCTTTAATTTTGATGCTCTCTTTGAGCTTTTATTAATCTTCCGACTTCTGGATTGCCAATGATTTTATCTGCACTGAAGAGATGGCAATGTATAACTTCAGTATTTTGTTATTTGTGTCATTCACTAATTTTACACTTTAAATTTTACCACTCAAAGCTATAGTAAGGCTCGATCCTTATTATAAGATTTGATACTATTAGACAGTTTTTGAAAAATTCACAATCATGTACAAACTTTGATGATAAAGTTATATATATGAAGACAAGAACTTCTCTACCTCGAAAAATAAATACAATTACTAGAACAGAAAAAAAAGATATAGACAGCCATCAAGACAAAGATACATAACTAACCATCGGCTAGGACCCTATCTATTTGTCAGTTAAAAATGCAAGCCTCGTGTTAGTCAAGATAAATCTATATATATATATATATATATATATATTTTTAATTGTATGTAAACATTACCTCAAAAACACTGCATGTATATGAACTTGAAGATATTTTTTTCATTTTAATTAGTACTGAAAAAATACAAAACAGCAAACAAACTACTGTACGAAAGGACAATTATGTCAAAATTTTGTTAAATAGTGTGAATGTTTTTTTCTCTAATTTCTATCCATTTTTCATAACTCTGATCGGCGTGGAAACATTTGTTCTCTTCTCTAGAGAGGAGAACAAGTTTCATGAAAATTCCCGCCATATTTATTCGGAATACAATTCTCGGTGTTTTTCGTCAGTCATTAGAGAAACAATTTCCACAACTTAAACACGTTAATTATGAAATTTCTCAAATCTCTTTAAATAAATTTTCAAATGTTTAAAAGCCCGGCAAGCCTCGCTTTCAAACATTTGAAAAAGTTATTTTACTCGATGTAAGAAATTTCATAATCAACTAGTTCTCGTTATGGAAACTATATATAACTAACCGTAATCTCCGGGAAAAGCTCTTTTAGCACCATTTATAGGTAAAATATTGGAAGACTTTATTTTATCTATCTTATTAGCAACCCAGGATTGTAGAAATGTATTATATCTGAAATGAAAAAAAAAAACTAAATTGATTTTAATTCTAAAATATATGGTTAAAATTAATGTCAGTCTAATATTCAATAAAACTCTGCAGAGTAAAAACACCAACTTCCTGGAAAACTGGCCTTCTTATATGTTTTAAACATTGCATGCTACAATTGTCAGTAATGCATTGAAAAACTAAATGTCATGAATTTAGTTCAGGAAACTGTGTCGTAAAATAACAATTTAAATTACTTAAGAGATTAAAATTAAACAAACTAAGTTATTCGTCGTTGTAATTTCAATCACTAATGTAATATCTTGTTCCTGTTACAAACTAGTTGTCATTGCTTTTCTAGGAAAGCAAGTGATCCCATAGGAAAGATAAAACCGACAGTTCATTTAACTAGAAGTCACATGATCAGTGGGATTGTATTTTATTTTGCCTTTTTTGTTCCTTTTATATGAACACTTTATTTTACCTCGGGTATCAACCGAGTAGTCAGTATTTCGGTTCTGGCCCCAAAACTGATTTTATTTGAAGCACTCAGTATCCAAATTAAAGAAAAAAAACCATTGTATCACCTAAACAGTATAACGCTGTCTTTGCTTACTGTAGCTTTTCATTTTAATCATATTGTTTATTTGTGTTCAATCGCTTTTTACACAAATTTCGGTCTTCCACAAGTCAATAACAGTAGGTAGACAACGGATCATTATAGTTCTTTTTAGTAGATATACTGCTAATAGCTCTGCTTTTTAATTTGTTCAACTGACACGTAACTGGATATCGTGGTTACTGTAGAACAAACATTCGGAAATCAAAAATTGAAAGATGTATAAAAACTGACAGAAAACAATTAACCATTAAAATCAAAATAAAGTGCCCTTATTAATTAAGACAGAGATTTGCTCAAGATTAACTTATGCATGAATTGCAAGTTTCCAAACAAAATCTGCGATGCCTCGGGCACAAACAAATTTACAAACTATAAGTCATGAAATTCACCAATGATCTAATAGTGTTCCAAGAAATCTTCCAAATTTGAAATAATGATGATAATAAAAATAGAATTATTTTTTTTCGAAATATTTGTTCGAATTGGTTACTTGATAGAATTGGAAAAAAAAATACTTGATAGAATTGGAAAAAAAAACCTTTGGGATCTTCTGGAAATTAAAAAAAAAGAAAAATATCTTTGTAATTCTGACAGCTTAAAGTATATTCTGTTAAAAAAATGCTAAAATATAAGATGAATACTATAAATGAAATGACAAGTCTTTGATATATTAAAAAAACCAAAGTTGTAACTGAAATCAAAATCCAAAAAGATTTTTGTGCATATTCTTATCAAACGCAATAATTCAACAACAAGATTAACACTACATGAAAAATATACAGGATAAGTTCGGTTGCATGTCCCATTTTTGAAAAAGTTACATCTTTGACTTTTGTTTGCATCGAGACCAAAAACGAAAATCGGAAAGCATATTGCGCATCAAGAAAGTTTAAACAGGGTTATTTGGTTATAGAATAATAGAGTTTTTGGGCTCAAATATCTTCCCAAGTTTCCAATCGTAGTCTTGTAAACTATCGTTTGTTTTAATATCTTACCATGTCTTCACTTTTCACTTGAAGTGAGACGGGTTCAACGCCGCGTAGAATTAAACGGTCCACATGAACATACACGAGTTTTGTTTGGGAATCACACCGCTAGTGCTTTATTTTTGTAACTATTTTGTTTCCATTTGTATTCATTTACGCTGCCCTTGTCTTGCCATAATTCTAAGATTTTTTTCCTCTGGTTTCTTGCTTTTATATTTTATATTCGTTCGCTGGTATAATCTTTTTCAATATACAAAGTGATATTTGTTGTCAGAAAATTTCATAAAAACTTCTAACTGTCTAGCCAATATATGACTTCATACATTCTGTTCTTGGAAAATGAATTCTGCAATCATTTGTTTAATTGAACCACAGGGACCAATTATTTTCAGAAGCATAAAACATACAAATATTAGAAAAAGTTAAAAACATTAATGGTTTAATCGGTTGCAATGATTCCGAAATGACCACTTTCACTGATTCAGACATGAAAAACAATCAAGTATGAAATCGGACATAACATGATCGACATCAGCAATTAAGTTAAATGTAATGATGCTGTTTCCAATAAGCCAAGAGGTCTGATTCTCTAAATACGTCTGGACGCCAATCAAAAGATGACATTTTAATTTACTTTTCGTGTTTTTCAACAAGGAAAAAAAGCTAAAATATAAATGGCAATTGTAACTATAGATGGCTTATATTGAAGTATTTTAATTACAAAGAACACATATTATTTCAAATTTCGACGAACAGCAACATATTAGCAAAGAGATCTCTTTCTATTTGACCACATGTAGTGTAATAATTGAGCTCTATTGTTCTGGCATCTAGGTAATCCCTCTGCAAAAACTAAATTCACAGTAACTTCGGTATTTGGTTATTTATTACCACTGTGCCGATACGTCTGTTTTAGGGCTAGAAGTCTGGCAAGATAACCGATTTTAAAAGTGCAATACCTTAATTTATGCAATTTTGTTTTACACCGATGAGGATCTCCCTCATGAAAAGCTGAATCCTTAGCGGATTTTGAATTTCTACTCCTAATTTGTTCCCTGTCAGCTGGTTGATGGTTGTCCAAATCTTTTTTATTTCACTTGCATTGAAGAGATTTAAGGAGGTAGACCTAGGGTAGGGGACATAACTCCTTAAATCCCTTTTACGCTTGTTTTTCATTATTTATCAACCAATCTGTGAGCGCAGCGAACGATGGTTGATACTTGTAAACGCTTTTCAAAACCAAACAGGATGTAGGGAATTTTGACCCGAGTGCGCATGAATCAGGAGAAGGATATTTTCGAAATTCAAGGAATATTGCGCCGAAGGCGCGACCAAAGTATTTCAAAATAAAATATAATGTTTTATAAACACAAAGAAGCTTCAAAAATAAGTAATCGTGCTTTCGGGGCACGTGTTATCATTAAAATAAGAAGGGCATAGCTTTACCTGAGAACACAGAGCTGGCATACTGACTCTCGGTCGTTGTTTTCGCATTTGAATATTACCTGATTTCTGAGCTATTTATCGTGATGAAAGCACACTGAATATATTAGGTATATGATATTTTAACTAGTCGTGTTGATCTAAGAACAGATTCATTCTGTCTAAGATAGAATAGAATAGAATAGAATAGAATATTTTATTTGTCCAAATCATGGGCCCTATATAGGGCATACATAACATATATATATATTCAACATTTGACAAAAATAATCAATTAAATAGTACATGTAATTGAAGTGAAGAATAAGAGAAACATAAGAGAAAGAGAGAATATAAGATACAATATATATGATAAAAAGCATAAAAATACACCTACACTTGGCTACTGGATAATACATTTTTACGCAATTCAAAACATTTTTGAGTATAAACTGATAATTTATGGCATATGTGTTCATCTTCGCAAGAAAGTAACCATATCAGTTGACCAGTGCTATCAAGATTTTTAAAGTCTTTACAATGTACCTCAATTTCTTTAAATAAACAATCCCTGAAAACCTTATATAATGGACATAATATGAGAAAATGATTTTCATCTTCCACATATTGGTTATCACACAATTTACAGTATCTTTTTGATTTATCAATGTTTTTGTATCTGTCTTTTTTAATCGCAAGATCATGTGCACTTATTCTTAGTTTGGTAACACATCTTCTTAATGGAAATGATTTAACATAATTTAGATAAGGCTCCCTTTTAAATATATTTTTAAATTTGCAATATGTTCTTAACTTTCCACATTGTTCTTCTCCATTCTCAAGTAAATAGCACATCTGACATTATCAATATTGAAATCATCAATTTTTATTTTTAATTGCTCTAATGTATGATGCAAAAAATTGAACCAGGAATTAATATTTTTGCTACTAAGTTTTTTGCTCTCAAGTAAAGCTTGTTGTAACAAATGACCTTCCTCGAGCAATTTGTAAATACTTTAAAATGGAGCATATGATATCAATATGAAATGGAAATCTTCCTAGTTCTCCTATGACGAACTATACTTCTGTGTTGACAACGAGAAGTTCCCATAAAACGTGACGTCATATATGAGTAAAACGTCATGTATTTAGTCATGAATTGTGACGTCCCGATTCTATGACGTTGACAACATAAAGCAGGAGTTGTTCAGTGACGATAATGAAACTAAAATAGAAGAATTTCCAATTTCGTTTTATGAATGAATTACCCCGATTGACCTGAGGTCAATCGGAGTAAATTGCGTCACGTAACATTTTGACGTCCAAAAATCTATATTGTGACGTCAAAATTTTCCGGGAAAATTCACCAATTGGAAACTCGTCTATTTGTTGGAAAATATATTTCAACAATAATATTAATTTCCCGGCGTTCGCAGCCTTGCTGCAATTTTCTTGTTTTTATAATGATATTCTTAGCTTCTAAGTTACATAGGTGATTTTAATTCTCTTTCACATCAACGCTTAAAGAGTATTGATGAGACTGTCTGTTTCAAACGTCTTACTGATTTAAAGAGTAATCTGCCTTAATCTAGGTCTACTACCTTAAGTTGTCGAAATGGCCATCCACAGGAACTCAGTTTTCAGCATTTCTGTATTTAGTCAAATATCTTATATAC
This sequence comes from Modiolus philippinarum, assembly GCA_002080025.1. Lineage (NCBI taxonomy): Eukaryota > Metazoa > Mollusca > Bivalvia > Mytilida > Modiolidae > Modiolus > Modiolus philippinarum. Next base: position 34,647 of record MJUU01012733.1, on the reverse strand, counting down.
AGCCGGAATTCAATTTTTGAAACTCGGGGATTGCATTCCTACTAAAACAGTAAGATTTGTCTAATCTTTCCAGAAGTCTAAAAACAATTTTCACCTAAAAGTAGTAGGGAGGCATCCAAGCCCTTGGAACACAATTTTACAGTGAAATAAGCATTGCTGTACGTTTCACTAGGATGATATGTGTTAATTGCAAGTGAAGTAGTATGGAGAAAATCTATGAAATGCATTAAAAATGGATTGATCTCATAAACTACAAAATACCAATGTAAATTATTCGAATCTGATCAAGTAACATCAAGAGTCAGTTTATCAGAATTAAGAAACAATATCAATTTAGGAGACAATAGATAACCAAGTGAATGTAAAGAAATCTAGCAGTTAATTATCCAAAATTGTTGTTTAACTTACCGCATGATTACAATATATCCTATATATAAAATGAGCATGATAAGTGATTCGTACCATGTAACGACTCCATCACCCACAACCTGTAAGAAAAGTAAGTATATGTGTTGAAGTCATATCTGGTTGCTGAATAGGGTCTGTAAGTCTCGTCGAATTTTGAAACTTCCGGGTATACTTTTTGTACCCAGAAGTTACATTTTGCACGAAAATATATGACGTTCTAAACAAAAGATTAAACGTCATAATCCTTAAATGTCATTTTTTAGCGGGAGAGGTTTTCAAATTCCAATTTTATCGCGAAATCTCGGTGTCACATGACGAGACTTGAGGACCCTATTGATAGCATCAATAATGTCTTCTGAAAATGTCTAACTACTTTTTTTGAATAATAGGAAAAAGAAGGGAAACGGGGAATGTGTCAAAGAGACAACGACCCAAAGGGGAGTAATAACAACTCAAAGCCACCATAAGATCTTCAATGAACGGTGAGGAAACCCCACACCCAACGGCAGGTCGGAGTTGGCCCCTAAATAAAGAGTAATCAAGTTCAGCGAAATAAACATCATCCTAGACTTCCATAGACATAAAGTGAACTAACTAGAAAACAGACAAGGACACACAAAGGCTTAATAAATCTCCTGACTTAGGATAGGCGCAAACCTGCTGCGGCGGGGTTAAACTAGTTTTATTGGATCCAAAACTTCCCCTTTAGCCAATGTGATAAATAAAAAAACAATCGTAACAACAGTAAAATTCAGTTGGCAACAGGACTGAGTCAATTGTTAAAGATAAAACTGAAAGAACTAAATATACGGACATAAACATGAAATCACAAGAGACTGCTAGCAGTTAACTGACATGCCAGCTCCAGATCCATTACCAACTGACAAATTAAGTTATGTACTCTCAGTATACAGCTTCCATCAAGATCACTTCCTGTGAGGAGTTTAGCATAATGATTTCATGTATATACCGGAATACATAACCCGTGTCCATGCAATACTGATTTTAGAAATTTAGAATGTGTTTCGTTAAAATGCAAAGACCCTATCAAAAAATCAATGTTAATACCAAAGAAGGCCATACGTAATGACTTGACGACAATACCGTATTTATAAGTTTTTCATGCTCAGTAATCTTTTATCTACATATGTAATATATTGTTTTCATTTTGCACTTAATGATCCATTGGAATAATTGTATTCGTCTCACTCATTAAATGATGTTTATAAATTATAATAAAATGAAGTCAAAAATTACACATGTTATTGATGAATATCTGAATTGAAAAAATGGGGGGACAGCCAAAGTCAGTACTGCAATAAGACGAAGCAGATTGGAACCACCGAAAAATTGTCTACCGCAATAGTCCTGACTTGGTACAGGCATTTCAAAAGAATTGCTGGATTAAACCGGTTTTAATTGTACTTTTGCCACTTTTCCAGAATTATGTAATCTTTATTTTTTGTGCTATGTACTTCATAAATTATTTACTTTTAGTTCGGGAAACGTGTTCCTAAAGTGTTGTCTTGAAAAGTATAATACCCTTGCCTGTTTGCTTGTGCACTATACATACCAGAAAACTAAATTAAAACCCTTCCAGTGGGTGACATAGCAAAAAGACTAATGAACATGACTTTACTGTGGTTACATACTCAAACTTGGTATTTGACCGCTTTTGTTTGCTTTTTGTTTGGTTTTGGTAATGTTTCGAACTCTTTGGTGTACGATAACGTACTTAAAAACAGGTAGTTACCATAGGTACATGCACTACCAGGCTATTCGAACACTTCTGAATAATTATTGATTTGATTCAATACGAGTAAAATTTGATATTATCATGTCGAAAATTATATAAGAATACCGGAAATTCGCACTTTATTCTCTGATCGGTCTTTGTATAAAATTATATCTTTGCGTGCGCAAAGTAAATTAACAACGTCTTAATGTTTGCTGACAAAGAGTCTCATATGTATATTTTGGATCATGTTTCTAAATAAAGCGTTTGGAGAAAATCATCAGTAGTTAAGATAAAGACATGTTTTTACATGAAAATAATTAAAAATTACTTTGAAGTTATATATATTTTTTTATTTCAATACCTCCCGAAAAAAAAATTTACTTTAGTGAATACATCGCTTCATAATTCGCTAATCCCATATTCTCCGTTATGAGAAGGAGAATTTCTTCCTTTAAATTTTGTTCTTACTTTGTTTCTACGTATTACCATTTTTATATTCTCCAAGGAACACTTTTGTGGGGGTAAACTTCCTGAATCTTATCAACATTTGCATGTCTTAAATCTTACTCTGAAATAACTAAAGCCGATAATTTACCAACAAAAAGAACGTGTATACTTTTAAATGTCAGAGCAATCACTGGGACATACTTTTTCCCTTCTGATATAGTGCTTCCCTAATCCAATTTATTTCAATACCAGACAGAATAGTTTTCATCAATATTCCGCCATGGCGTGATCGTTCAGAACACCTCTGACTCTAACCGTAAAATCATTATGGTTAACCAACCAAATACTTGTAACAACTGTGATTCTTTGATGAGACACTTAGATTTACGATGATATTCAACAAATTTTTGCGAAAATTAATTTGTCTCCGGGTCAAATAAAAATCCTTTTAGATCAAATTTAAATAGAACACGTCTTTAATATCAACAATTAAGAACGTCATATAACATCAATTTTTGCTATGTATTTTAACAATGTTTATCATCAGTGTAAAGATGAAAATTGCTTAAAGGACAAGTTTAGCACACCGACAACAGGGACATCAATATAGAAAACCAACGAAATAACCTGAGAAGCAAAGATAGCAAATTTCTATAAAGCTTGGCGTGAAAGATGTACCCTAAAGTGATCTTAAGAGCGTTTTGAAATCATAAGTTTCATGTGCATTTACTCTGGAGTTTGTCTCTCCTGCAGTGTGGAATCCGTAAGCAGATTCCCGTATATATACATTATATACATTTTTGTTCAGCCTCGCCTGACGAAGAATCTTTGTGAATTGATAATTAGCGACTTATTTAAGACCTTTTGTAGATATTTAATGAAAATATTTACATTTATTAGTGTGTTTATTACATTTTTTAGACAAATTATATACATTTTTATATATATACATTTCAGGTATGATGTACTTGTGTTTGAGAGATAATATCATATTGATGCACTATCGTCCTTTCAAATTTTGGCCTTTTATTTTTTGTAATTTAAAATTTTTATTCTGACCACCAGATTATTGTGCCTACATCTCATAATTTATTATGCCAAGTTTTCTAACTTATGATTCAATGAGTGCCGTGTCATTTTTTAAATGTTATATTCGTCTTCTATAACTCTTTTTTGTGGGGTAACGGATGACAGCAGTTGTCAGAACGCTTTGCCATATAATTTAATGTTTGTTGATGATCTTGCATCCATTGATCCACGGTTAAAAAAGACATGAATGTAGCGTAGCTCGACATCTAGCAATTAATACCACTCAAACAGGTGCCATAGCTATCTTGAACTTACTATGAAGTATGAGCATAGCTCCTTGTTTAAGGCCTCTTCAAGATGAACAACAGCAATAAAAGCGTTTTTAGCATTGCTTGGATTTGTCATGTAATTATAGAGACTTTGTCTAATGTGTATTTACTTCATATCAAATCATTGGTTATTTAATGGTTTCAGTATAATATCTTAAATAATAAAATGCAAAAGGAAAAGTTTTCGCTATTTAACATCTTTTCAGTATTTTCTTTACAATGTAAATACCAGCAAATTAATTATAAAAACACGAGATCGCTCTCCTAGTTAGGCTAGACATTTAACAAATAGTATAGTTAAGTAAAACTTCCAACGTCACTACATTTGTGTTTTAGACTTTACTATAGTCAAAGTAAAATATCAAAAATAATAATTGGAAGTGATTTTGAGCTCAAATTAAGGCAGGTTAAAGACAATAGTAACATGTCGCCTTGTTATGATACCGAAATTCTACTAAAAACAAACATCAAATTTATAGACCGGATAAAAATGAAAGTCAAAGTCATCATTCATGGTTAGAGTACATTATCTTAATCTAACATAAAAGGGAAAAAAAATACTAGAGCCATCCTGGCTATGCCAATGACAAATTAATAATGTAACTACCGGATTTGACATGTTCAACACGGCGGGTGTCTTATAAGAAGCAGGAGATGCTGACTCTACCGGTGCACCTGATCTCACCCATGGTTTTATATTGGGTCCATGTTGTTCATCTTTGTGTGTGAGTGTCTTCATTTTTCTTTTCTGTGCTGTACCCATGTTGTGTCTTTGTTTTTTTCTGCCTTTTTTGTTTCTGGTGTTGCCATTGTCCTTGGATTGTTCGCTTTTAGATTAACGGTTCGGTTCTCACTTGCTTTAAGAGCAAAGTCACAGTTAAGTGTCATCAACGACGCTTTTTAAGTCAACAGCAAAATTCCAAAAATAGCTTAAAGCTACGTCAAAAGACAAAACCGCTACCGTTGGGAACAACAGGATTCGGGGACGGGTGGACTGTACACTTTCGAACGTCAAGCACGTTTCTTATAGATCAATGCAGGGGAGTTCTGTGAGAATCCGGCTATCTTTATGTTTGGACTAAATTATGTTCGAATTGAAATAGAAAGATAATCTGAAAGGTGTGAAAAACTGACCGAAATATTTATTTTGCACAGTGTAGTCAAAGTATTTATCGAGGATTCTGATATTTTGTACTTTATCCAAGTAAATATTGTTATGAATAAAAGAAGACAGAGATTTATAGGACTGATTTATATTGAATTAAAGTTGTAATTGCCATTTGAATAACTGGATTATCATTTCAAATAAATTCGCTCATACAAATTACGCGTAAGCCTTTTAGTGAATGAGAAACATTTATACATTGAAATGCATAAAACCCAACGACGTCAAAAATCTGAACTGAAATCAAAACTATGACCAGAGGACATTCTAAAAAGATTAGAAAAAATCAAAAACAGTTGTAGAGACATTGTCTCATTTGCATTTGCTTCATATCCCTTCATTGTTAAACACACATGTAAGTTTTACTTTTAACTTAATGTATCAACAATTTTTTGTTGATTGACAGACCGACCATTCCTCCTGCTAAAGTTATGTGTGTCTAAAATAGTCGGAACGATTATAGCGACCATTTCCTTGCAAAGTTAAGGATTGTCTCCTTTGCAATGATGTGTAAAGCTAACGACCACATTCATTATACCTGCTTTCTTAGGAGTGGGATATATCTTAATCTTGTTCTGCAAACGGCTTAGTACAGCTTCGCTTTTCAAATAAATAGGATTTGTTATTTTAAAAAAGAAACAAATGATGTCCTGTCAATTTGTCCATTTCCTTTAGACTCATATTATATATAAGTATACGTTTCTTACCAGAATGAGCACAATTACTGATAAGGAATAATAAAAGGAATCTCTACACATCATCCACCAAGACAGAGTCACTATCTGAAGAATAATAAAAAATGTATTACTATTGCTATAACTATGTATGGACAAATAGATTATATCTATGTTAGTGTCTATCCAATACAGGATAATGTTTTGAAAGACAGCTTTCTTGCATTATTTTGACCAGTGATAGATCTAAAGATTTTTCCATTTATATCTGATCTTATTCAAGCTGCTAATATTGAAAATTCAGACGTCAAGAGTTTTTCAATTGTGCAGCAGGGAAGGCTTACTCGTAACAAATTACAGCAACGGCGCAGATGGTCATTTATTTGCTCTAATTGCTTTTTGTTTAGTTATTTCTTTAATACTTAATTCGATTTTGCCCTATTGTTTAAAGAATAAAGAACAGTAGCCATATATTTATATTATTTTTACCACGGGCTTTCACTTTATGGCGAATATTTTACCCCGAGCGACCAGCGAGGGGCAAAAAATCATCATAAAGTGCTAGCCCGTGGTAAAAAAACATTATAAATATATAGTTAATGTTAATCATTTCGATACTAATATGACACTCACAATGTTCCGATTCGGACAATTCCTCCTAGTAGACATAGACATGCCGCTAGTTGATCTGTGACGTTACAAAAACTGATTTAAAGCTATCTATGATGTAATAGCAATTACCATCATTTGTTTATGACGTTACCCATAAGTAAATAAAATTTTACCACGAACGTACGAAGGTCGTCATATTAGAATTATATTTAGCACTATCAGTATGATTTATCCTAATGCTCCAATACCATATCTAGCACTTTTGCATAAACGGTAATCGCTCTAATTTTCGTGGGTAACGTATATGCTTGTGTTTTATTCGAGTTTCATCTTTTTTTCTTAGTAAACAGCAATTTTTTTTCAAACTGCAAAATATGAAAATTTTTCTGCATATGTTTTAGGAGCTATTACTGTTAGTAAGAAATCAAATTACTTTTGATTTGTTTTCAAAAGTGTTCAAAAATAAGTGCAATGAATTCAAATACATCTTCAAATAGATTCTTAGTAAACCGTTTAAACGGTTAAAATTGATGAAATCGTAAACACAAGGTTTTCAAGAGGCTCTCAAGAGCCTGTATCGCTCACCTGGACCATGGCTAATATACATAAAAAGCATTTCCAGTCAGGTCCAATGTTAAACTATGTCTCTACTGGCAGTCACCTTGGATTGGATGAAGACATGCCAAACGCAAATTTTAGAAGACTTTTGTGATTGGATTAGTGGTTTCAGAGACCTAATTCTTTTAGTCGAATCCAATATAAACTAATTTAATGATGGCGGCCATATTGGATGAGGTGTGGTCCTACTGGATACCTTTATTGGAAGGTACCATCAACGTACCATTGTGTTCTAATTGGACAAGTTAATTAAGAAAGGAACTTTAAATGTGGTATCAATCATGTCCATTTCGACCCACTTCAGACCACCTTGAGAGGGGTTTCCTTTATAATATAGGTAATAAGTATTGCTAAAATCAAAACATTTTAAGCCCCTGTCAAAAAATATTTGGGCAGGGGTTCTCCTCATTGACCAGTGTTTACATATTTCTGAAAACAAACATAAAATTTAGCAGAATACTTTTTCTTCTAAAATTTCAGTTTTCTTGTTTGATTTCCATTGCAACTGAAAGCTCCACAACCTATTTCAACCCATATCAGAACACCATTTCAAAACAATTTTGGGCAGGGGTTCCCCTTATAATCAAGGCATTACATATTGTTTCATCATCCATTACAATCCATATCAGACCATAATTCAAAAAAAAATTGGACAGGGATTCCCCTTAAAATACATAGGATCCAGTGTTGAAACTATGTTCCCTGCTGGCAGCCATCTTGGATGAGGTACGGACCTGCTTGATACCTTTTTTGGATGGGACCATGCAAGGACCATTGTGGCTAAGTTTGGTTTTAATTGAACTAGTAGATTCTGAGAGGAAGATCTTTGAATCTATTTTCCATAGGGTCCAATGTTAAAACTATGTTCCCCTCTGGCGGCCATCTTGGATGAGGTTCAGACCTGCCGGATACCATCCTAGGACCATTGTGGCTAAGTTTGGTTTTAATTGGACTAGTAGTTTCTGAGAAGAAGATCTTTTAATGTATCTTCTATAAAGTCCTATGTTAAAACTAAGTTCCTTGTTGGCGGCCATCTTAGAAGAGGGACAGATCTGCCAGATGTATTTATTTTTTGAAGGGACCATCTAAGGACCATTGTATCTAAGTTTGATTATAATTGGACTGGTAGTTTCTGAGAAGATCTTTGAATGTATTTTCCATAGGGTCCAATGTTAAAACTATGTTCCTCGCTGGCAGCCATCTTTGATGAGGTACGGGCCTGCCGGGTACCTTTTTAAATGGGACCCTCTAAGGACCATTGTGCCTAAGTTTGGTTATAATTTGACTGGTAGTTTCTAAGAAAAATCTTTGAATGTTTTTCCATATGGTCCGCTGGTGGCCATCTTGGATAAGGTACGAACCTGACGGATACAATTTTTAAAGGGGACCATCCAAGGACTATTGTGACCAAGTTTGGTTCCAATTGGCTCAGTTGATTCAGAGGAAATATTTGAATGAAAAGTTTACGACAGACGGGCGACGGACGGACGACGGACGCCAACTGATGGCAAAAGCTCACACTGGCATAGCCATGTGAGCTAAAAACTGTAACCATAACCATTTGTATAACCAAATACACAACATAGCTGTTAACATAGTCATTGCCAACTTCCAATTTCAAGCATTTCACATGTTTTTTCTTAGTGTGAAAGCTGGTGTATCAAAGTGAAATTACTAAGTTGAAAACTGATAAATTGACAGAAAAAAAGTATCTAGATTTGTCGACATACTCAAAATAGATTTATTAGTGCAAAATATAGCAGTACATCGATTTATATAATGATCTATAATGAGTCGAGGGATTTGTAAATCTATCTAACTGTATGTGACATTCTCATTACGTTTTCCTCCCAACTAATTCAGAAAAAATCTCCATTTATAGATAGAGCATTATTAAATCCACATAAATAACAGCATAAAATAGAAGCTATAATCAAGCTCTAGACTATTTTATACTTTGTGGCACATAGAAGTGTTACATCTTAGAGAATCGATGCTACATATCTATGTAATACGATAAGGGCTGATATAATCTGATGATGGTTGTAAGAAGTGATGTCATAAGCTGAAGGTATTTTCTAACTGTTGGTCAGGCAGAATTCTGCATCAGGTTAATGTTAACATGAGCAAGATAGAGAGAAATCGTATTAAGAATCTTGGCTCTGCAGACGCAGATAAATTAGATAAATTGGATCATATTACTTTAAATTCTACTGACATCACAAAAAAAACCATGTGCAATGCATCAGATTTTAATCGTAGACGATATATCGATACAAAAAGCAATTATACAAGAAAATGTATCTATGGGACACGGATGCCCCCGTCATACAGATATATCAGCAAACAGGAAGTAGATGAGTGACGGACTTGGATAGAGGAGACATGGTACAACTCATCGTACCAAAGCTTCAGACCAAATACCAATGCATACACAAGCTGAGAAATCTTTGAAGAAAAATTTCGGACGTAAGTACGTACGTAAGTACGTACGGACGGACGGACGGACAAGGGTAAAACTTAATACTCTCGTCGCTTAACGGCGGGGACATAAAAATACAATTAAAAATCAAAAGGCAAAATAAAAGGCACCAATGTATGCAAATATGCTGAATTATACTACAGACACTAGCATTAAAAAGCATTGGTAATTCACCAGAATGATGCATATATTGGCAATATGATGGAACCCCTTAAATTTTGTATTGCTTCGTTGCAAGATTTACATTTCGAAAGTGAGG
>MJUU01012733.1:5822-24771 GCA_002080025.1 Modiolus philippinarum | reverse complement strand
CAGATATATCAGCAAACAGGAAGTAGATGAGTGACGGACTTGGCTAGAGGAGACATGGTACAACTCATCGTACCAAAGCTTCAGACCAAATACCAAATCATTCCTGCATACACAAGCTGAGAAATCTTTGAAGAAAAATTTCGGACGTAAGTACGTACGTACGTACGGACGGACGGACAAGGGTAAAACTTAATGCTCCCTTCTCTTAACGGCGGAGACATAAAAATACAATTAAAATTCAAAAGGCAAAATAAAAGACACCAATGTATGCAAAGATGCTGAATTATACTACTAACAGACACTAGCATTAAAAAGCATCGGTAATTCACCAGAATGTTGCATATATTGGCAATATGATGGAACCTCTTAAATTTTGTATGGCTTCGTTGCAAGATTTACATTTCGAAAGTGAGGCATTTTAAAATTGTTGTTTCCGTACAATTTTGAAATCTATCCAGAAAGTCAGTTTAGCAAGATCTAATATAGTAATAATTTCTATCGTTATTCAGAGTTGCAGAATTGAGTATAAATTGGAACCATTTGATAGTTGAAACATTATTAGAACACTCCTTAATAAAAGAGTCATTATCTATTTGGTCTTTTCAATATCCAATTTCTGTGCTTCAATAGGCCTTTGATGACGCAGATAAAAGTCAGAATCCGATGTACAATAGCTCACCTATTCTCTTTAACTCAATCTTTATTACATAATTACATAATCCTCATGTTGTTGCAGCAGAAATTATGATGGAGTTGGCGTAGACTGCGTCATGCTTCATCATAATTATTAAAGCAAATATTGACAATAGTTTAAAGTTAATTATCTAAAAATCGAAATATTGATAGTCCATGTCTTTTGTTTACTTACCTGTCCTGCAAGTACACCACAGATTCCAATGACAAACAATATATTGAAAACTGCAGAACCAACGATTGTTCCTACACCCACGTCACCTTTTGTTATGAATACACCTGAAAGTAATATCTGATCGTTTAGAATAATGTATAGAAAATGATGATCGCGACACTCAAGACCCGTTCGAGGCCAATTTGTTCTACAACAATAGAGATTTATCACTTTTTACAATTTATAGGCATATATGCGTTTATGACTATATTTTTCCGTGTTTTATTTTGATTGCTCTCTTTTTAAAAACAACGGCAGTAGAATACCGAGGGAACAAAGCACAAGATTACATAAATCATAGTCAAGAGACAAGGAAAAGGCAAGAACACCAGAAGACGGAACACCAAAGACATCACATGCTCACAAAACACACAAACAGTACATATAAAACACAAAAACAGTGTGAACTCTAAAAAAAAACAAAAAAAAACAATGTGACATCAGTTACTCCGGAAGTCATTATAAAGAGGACCATGTTTTCAAAAGAAGTGCAGCCCATGCATTTAGTGATTAAAGATCCAAAGTAAGTGTCATTTAATTTCTGCAAATAGCTGTTTCGACAACTTATGTCTCTCAAAATGATATGGAAGACCAAAAACCGAAGAATTTATAACAGCTGATGGAGGTGTTACTTATAAAAAAGGCAAAATGCCACTTCCTAAGCCTCGGGGGGTCACTTCCGATATATGATGAGATAGGGATGAGCCGCTGGAATAGGTACCTTTTTCTTGCTGCAGATTATATGATAAGGGTAGTAAATTGTGATGAAAATATGTGATAAGGTAGGGAATTTCAGATGAGATTATGTGATAAGGTCAGTTTGTTGCACCTAAATCAGATACTAATTAGCATTTGACATATCTACATTAATAAAGTATTATACTGTGTAATATTCTAATTTTTGATTGAAAATAAATAATTTACAGTATTCACCCCAATATATGACAAGGTATACTTGTCAGCATTATATATGATTAGGTTTGCTTTTCTTCTAAAAATATGTGATAAGGTATATATTTTTGAGATTCTTAACATATGTTAAGGTAGGGGGTCCTGATGTGCCAGCGGCTCACCCCTACCAAAAACATATGGAGTGACCCCCCGAGTCCTAAGCAAATCAGGCATCATATTTCTACTATTTGTCAAATTTGTCATCCAGGCTCGAAGGTTTAAAGTTGAATATCTTAACTGCAGAGAGAAAAAAATCGTAAAACCAAGAAAAAGTCAATACAAGTATAAGCATACACATGTAGTAGTAATATCATTTCTCTATCTCAGAGTGCGTACCACAAAGAGGCTAAAATATTTATACTTATTTGTTTAAAAGTTTTCAATGTTGTCAAAATTATATATATTGCTCTTATAAAGCTGAAAGTATTCCTTCCTTTAAATCAAAACGAAAAGACTATGATAGGACAAATTTATTGCTGTCAAAGTGTCCAAACAGTTGTTTTTATACAGAAATATTTGACTACACACTTCTTTATTACTCTGTAACTATGCAATTATCTACATCATGACATTCAATGATGTAAAACTGTTATTTGTTCAGGAAACATTGCAAAAAAGATAAAAGAAGAAGAAGTGTGTGAAAATATGAAATCTTATATGTTAACAATTTCTGTGTTTTTTTTTTGTTTTTTTAAACAATCTGCACATTTTTAAGATAAAATATAAACTATAATACATGTAGTTATAACTTATTGGTACCATCACCCCATGGTCCACGTAAAATTGAAGTTTGTAATAATTTAGGTGACGGCCTTTCGGGAATTTTACCCTAGATTGTGAAAAAGCAGATAATCGTGTTAATGCAGATATCAGATTACATTTAATGACGTGGTACAAATATGTATACATTAGTGAAGGAAAGGTAACAGGAAATACTTACAATGCCGAACATTACAATCACACGGGAACTGCACTAGAAAAAACAATTAAATGACAAATGACAGACACAGACAACGATAGGAACTCGGGATAGCCAGATATTCTTCAAGATTCCGTTAAATTGGCTTTGGGATCCAATGACCTGAAGATATTACAGGTATACTGGCCTCTCACTGATACTGCCGATGTCTACTGAAATCTATGATAATTCTTTACCAAACCCTTCGGGGAGTTTTGAGTTTGATCTTTATTCCGTAGTGCGACAGTGTTTTACCAGCAGACTAGGCTCCTTGAGCTAGCCGGCAGTTTAGCGGAGAGCACTCCTCGACCCATCTTTCTAAATTACGTTTTGTCATTTTCTTTCCCTCTCAAGATTGTGGTCTTGGAGTTAGTAGTCTACCTGTATTGGGTTTTATTTGTATGTTTTATTATACTATAGGGAAACGGGATAGAGAAAGGGGAGGTTTGGGTACCCATAAACCGGTTTATCCCTATCGCTAGCTCTTGCTAGTGCCGGTACCAAGTCCGGCTATCCCGAGTTCCTATCGTTGTCCATGTTTGTCTTTTGTCATTTTATTGTTTTTCTCGTGTGGTTCCCTGGTGGATTGTGGCTTGTGATTGTGGTTTACGGCCATTGTAGGTGTTTCCTGTTATCTTTCTTATATTAATTGGTACCGACAATAACATACAGTATTGTTTACTCTTTATATTATATGTATTTAACTAGCTGTGTTTTAGAAGTGTTTGTATTTTACCTATTATAGCAGTAAACAGCTCTGGAGCAGAACTTCCGGCAGCCATAAACGTTGCTCCAGCCACATCCTCGCTAAATCCCAGTTTCTGAAAGATGTAATAAGAGGACTAACATTGAAACTGAATAGTCTAATATCAAAGAACAAAACGTTGAAATTAAAGTATATAAACAAATGATTTTACCATACCATAAGGTTCATATTAGTAGTATTGTTCCAACAAGTTTCGTCTGAAATATGAATTCAAAGGACATTTGACTTTTGGTAAATAATGTTTAATTATGAATACTACGATTAAATTTCAAATGAAAAAGAAATTTTAATTGTTTCGAGACTTTTGATACGCGAAGTTAATACTTCTGACGCGACAGAGCATCGTACGATGCTGTAACAAAATGTAAAGACGCCAAGAAGCTATAAAGTCGATATCAACGTTCAATAGAGTTCAAACATACAAAGACGCCACGATGAAGCGAATCAATAAAGGATAAAACATCAAGTTCCTACGAAGAGATAGAATCTATGACATAGGTCAATGTAGAGAAGCAGCAATGGTATGATGCGAGTGAGTGACGATACGAAGCAGTAATCATGGTGGGAAACTGCAATGACAACTTACTATTAAGGTGACGTAATGTTCATCTCAACAGAAGACAAACAAGACAGCCGTAAAGGATTGAATTACCTACTTAATGGAAACTGAAACACATGTAATATATATAATCTCTGATTCCTCCTTGGAAGACAGTCACGCAGATTTCAAGGAATGCCTAGTGTTTCCAAAGTAAAATATTTAGAAAACAAAACTACCAACAGTTTGTTTTGATAACTGCATGTTATTCTTTATCCATTATTTTAAAATGCTGCACAAACATAGATATTGTGATCTACTTATAATATCGAAAGACGCATTTGGTATTGAATTTGATTCAAATATCGTTTTTTGAAAATGGATTTAACTTTAAGTCTACAATAATCATGAGCCAAATCTGAAGCTATGTACATTTACTGTGTCCCTTGTTGAATAATTTGAAGTTTCGGTCCTAACTATGATTCAAGATTCTTTTTTTTGTTAGTACTGGGATAAGCATTTCTTATCACTGACTCTTCCTTTCAGTGGCAGTTGCTGTTGAGTTGCTACCGGACACTATCGCGATGGAAGGTGAGGATTGGCGCCCAATAAAACCGGTTTAACAAACCAGTTCTTTTCCGTGACGAAATCAAGCCATTGCTGTTGACAATTTTCCGGTGTTTTTGACCTACTTTGTCTCTTTGTCCGTTGGATTTCGACTCTTTGCAATTCTGTTCTTTAATTTTATTATTGCCCTCATTCACTCTGTATTATCATGCATTCATCAGGTATTTAAAAACATTTTCGACATTTATCTACACTTAAGCAAATGGTTATGTTATGATCTCAAACATTACAGCAAAAGAGTTGCTTTTTAGCGATTTGTAATCCTAATATGTTTGTTAAATGCGACGCTTTTTCTTAAAAATATACATTTATAAATTGGTTTAACATTAACGTCCTTTAACGTGGAATTTTAGTGGTGATAAAAATTTTTGCATATCAAATCAAATGCAACCCTCCACACTTTATTGCTTGAAAAACTATCAATATCTATAAATGTCGCTAAAAACAAGTACAGAAGTCATCTCAATTGCATATATCAATATTTAACATTTAAAGTTTTTTCGCTATGTCTACTGATGAAAATACTTTTACTATTTTACGTTCTATATGTGAATTATTTAGTGGTATTAGACATATCTCTCCGATAACAATAAAATGATTTAAGTTAGGGTCTAGACAATCCAGAGTTAAATCGTTTTGTAAATTTGTTTTGCAAAAAGGTTTTTATTTGTTTTAGAAAAAAACGATTACGTTAAACGAGTCAGCGTTAAATTGCTACTCTATAGATGAGAAGCCATTAAAATGAATGGTCATGATCATCAGAGGTAATACTTTTCACGTTACAATCAACAATATGAGATAAAGATCTCTTCTGATAAGGCATCAAAGTCATTGTCCTAGGATATGTATTACTATTCAATTAAAACATGAGTGATGATATTGAAAAAAAATACCTAAGTAACAGTAAATTTTTGTTATACAGATGGCCATATCGACAATTTGTGTTATTTGTGTAGATTTAATCGACACGTTTGGAAAACCTAAAATCAAATATGCTTGAAATCTAAACGAGATCATTTAGCGTAAGGTCCAGCAAAATATATATTTATATTTAAGAAATATAAAAAAATAGAATGATAATAAAGTATAAAAAAGACACGTGAAAACCACACACGGTCAAAGTTTTTGCATGACAGAAATACTTCTTAGTTTATCAAAATTAAACTTTTGATTTTATTATATTATTAAATAATCCCAAGTGTAATTGTAACGTTCATTTTCATTGGTCAACGTCATGAATAGCAAACGGAAATATTTTTCCATATTTCCGTTTGCCCATGAATCTGCTCTGCAAAAATATAGTGCAGCATATAAAGACGTCGTAAACATGGATCACGCAGTTTTTAACGTACAAAATTGGAATTATAAGGATTAAACACTGATTGTTAGGAAATTATGTATGTATAAACTCCGGCAGCTCACTCACAAACTTTACATAAAGTCCTTTGGACTTTATTCAGTTTGTGAGTGAGCTGCCGGAGTTTATACATAGATAATTTCCTAAAAATCAGTGTTTAGTCCTATATTAAGAAGTATCGACCAGTGTCTTGTTGGGATTGTACTCTGGACTGTGGAGAAAACATTAGTTTAATCCCATGTCAGCTGCATTATTTTTTCTTGTTTGCAAAAATATTTACGTGAAGCAAACCAAGCACATGCAAATCAATTTCTTTGTGTTGCTTCAATTTCAATGTTTGCACTTTAGTTTGTATTGATCTAAAAGCCAAATAATATAATGAGCAAATTAAAGGCCTATTATTGGCGAATTACTCAAAAAAAATTTTTCAATAATACCATATATCTGTTCTAGAATAATTACAACTGAATGCAAAAAAGGTCGATAGTTTACTATAAAGGCAAAGTTTTGTTCCACGTGATTGCTGTGTTTTTCTTGAAATATGCATAAAACTAGTGTATTCAAAAAAGACATGTTCTATCTTAAAACGTGCCAATTCAGGAATAGAAATCAAGTACTAGTATCAAGGTACAACGCTTGAAAGCAGAAACAAATGAATGCAGAGCATATAAATTTGAAAAATTAAATAGGTGGTTAATAGAAACCTTATTTAACAAAGTTTGGGGAAACGGATTGTTTTTACTCAATTCTTCTTATTATTTTTCTTGTTCTTCTTCTTGATGCATTTATTTTTAAAAGAAAGAGTACCGTACAATGGCTGATGAATGGGCCTGGGCTCCGAAGCTGGTACCCTACCCCTTTTCAACAAAAATCGTGCCGATTTTATTCAATAAGAATGCAAGAATCAATCAGGCAACACCAATTTTTCCTTCAACCCTTTTGTCAAAGCTAGATCCGCCTGTGCCCAGTAACCGTGCTTATTTGGGATGTATATGTACAAATAATGTTAGTATACTAAAGAGAGGAACTTTCCCTTAGTTTTATTTTGACGTCCTTTATGTTCAATATTTAGTGGTGAAGGACACAACTGTCTGATTACACTAAAATGATATCAGTTACGGTCTAGACACCCCAGAGTTAACGTTAATTGTAAATTTGTTTTGTAAAAAGGTTTTCGTAAAATATTTCATTTGTTTTAGGAAACGTCAAATGAGCCATCGCTAAATTGCTACTCCATAGATGAGAAACCATTTAAAAGATTAGTCATGATCATCAGAAGCCATAATACTTTTTACGTTACAATCAACAATACGAAATATAGCCTTTACTGATATGAATCATAATAGGCATCATACTCATTGTCCTAGTATATGTATTGCTATTCAATTAAATGAACAAATAAAGGGATACGGAGTAAATGTACATGGGATAAAAATCATGAATGATAATATTGAAAAAAGTACCTTAATTACAGAAAGCTATTGTTCTTCAGATATGAAAAAGAAATGAAATGGGGTAAATGTCAAGGAGACAGCGTCCCATCATTAGGTTAAAACGACCCAAAACATACCAATTTAGTTCAGATTAAATCGACACGTTTGGAAGACTTTCAAATCAAATATGCTTGAAAGCTAAAAGACAATACGTTGGTTTAATCCCATATCAGTTGCAGCATTTTTTTCTTGTTGGCGAAAATATTTATGTAAAGCACATCAAGCTTAGTTGTGGAGAAATTGATTTCGTTGTGTTGATTCATTTTTAATGTTTGCACTATAAGTTCTGTTGCTAAAAGGGTAATCAACGTGTTAAACAGTCCGAGAGCCTATTTACCTGATGAGATATCCTCAACAAACACAAATAAAACAGATAATCAAGTTGGCGAATTACTCAAAAACTGATTCAATTAATAAGATACAGCAATTCTCGGACATTGACAACTAAATGTAAAATGACATAGGAATCTCTTTAATAAAGGTTGGTTGTTTATTTACAGGGCAAACTTTTTATCCCGGCTGCTTGCTGTGATATTCATGATTATATATAAAACTAGTGTATTCAACAAATGTAGTCAACCCCGTTAAACGATCTGGTTGATGGACATTTTTATCGTCACTAAAAGTACTAATACAGGAATTGAATTCAAATATCTGAGTACAACCCTTCAAAGCAGAAACAAATGAATGCAGGGCATACAAATGGTGATTAGAACCTTAATTTATTTTTTTTAGGAAAGTGTACACTACAATGGCTGGTCGAGAGGATCAGGTCCTAAGTTGGAACCTCACCTGTCGAGAAAACAAAATTATGCAGATTTTATTCTATACGTAGGCAAAAAATGACAAAAATTATTCTCGACATACCAACTTTTCTGCAACCTTTTTTTCGAAGGCTTCATTCACTTGTGAGCAGTACCTGTGGTTATTCGGGATGAACTTGTAGAAATTATTTCTTAGACTAGTTTATCTGGCTAGTTTGTGAGCGTATGCCACTTGTGGCGTAGATCAGGTTAGAGGAATGAACTCTCATAAAATTACATTTACGGTTCTTTATGTGCTCTTTTTGTGTTTATCTAGGCATTCCAGAGTTGACTATTTTTGTAAATTTGTTATATATAAGAGGTTTTTGTTAGATTGTTCATTACGACATAACTAAATAAGTTTGGAATTCTTCAAATTATCTCCAAGGAAAAAGTTCTCCGAGTAAAGTCTACGTTTCCTGAACATATCTGTAAGGTCGATTACAGAAACACAACCAGGGCCCAGGACTATTGGCTAGAAACCGATTGGAGGTCAAATTAAAAAAAAACAGGACTATTGGCTAGAAACCGATTGGAGGTCAAATTAAAAAAAAAGAATATTCTTAATCAAGTGACCTTGATGTTTTTTGTTAGATTTTTTTTTTATGATTTTTTTTTTGAAAAGAACAAATCCGTAAAACGAGTCAGCGTTAAATTGTTACTCAATAGATAAGAAACCATTTACACAATTAGATGTGATCATCAGAAGCCATAATACTTTTCACATTGAAATGAACAATGCGAGATGAAACCTTCAATGATATGAATCCAGATAACGATCAACAAAAGGCATCAAACTAAACGTCCAAGGAAGGATTAACAATGGTGAAAATAATACCGATATCAAAGTAAATTTTAGTTGTGTGAAAGACTATCTCGTCAACTGATGTGTCTTCAGTTCAGATTTGGAAGACCTTAAAAGTTTGAAAAATAGCAGAGCAAAAATATCCCAAATGACCTTAAAATAACGTCAAAACCCAACTTAAGGACATAGCTCTGCATCATTGAGATAGTCCTTAGTTTATCAAATTTATAACCTAGATCATGGTTACCAAGCGATTTCAGCACAGTTCAGATGTTAGTTTCGTGCCGTATTGAACAATATTAATTGCATTTGACGGTGTTGGAATGCAGCAATATTAATGAATTTGATGCGTAAGATTAAAGATTAGTTCAGGAATTGATACGGCACTACTATATATTTCATCATATACAAAATGACTTGAATGCTTTATGTTTAAAAGACCAATGATTCCCTTTTATATCCGATAATGCTTATCTCTACAACCGAACTGGGAATGTTCAGTTGTTGGAGTTCGGGATCGGGTGGTAAAATAAACAAAAACAATATGAAGTTTTTCATTTTATATGTTCGATCATTTTATTTAAAGAGATATGCATATTCAAACTATTGGCTAGAAACCAATTGGAGGTCAAATTAAAAAAAAAAGAATATTCTTAATCAAGTGACCTTGATGTATGCAGAATTCACTTGACGATATCCATTTCACACATTCAATTTGATTGTAAGGCATGTAAATTCAGTGGCATAATATATACCTCGTAAATTTCTGGTCCCTGGTTGTGTTTCTGTAATCGACCTTACAGATATGTTCAGGAAACGTAGACTTTACGCGGAGAACTTTTTCCTTGGAGATAATTTGAAGAATTCCAAACTTATTTAGTTATGTCGTAATGAAATTTTCTTTGCACGCCTTTGTACAACACAGAAAATAAAATTTCAAAGTCTGATACCCAAGGCACATTATAAATAATATTAAATTATTTGTCTGAACTCTCTCCACTTATAGAGTTGTCAAGATATAATTGAGGTCATAAAATGATTAGTGCACTGGGTTCATGAATTAATATTCAACCGAAGATAAATCTCCGATATTCAAAGAGACTGAAATTACATAAAAATGAGTTCATCTCCATTTAACTTTAGAATAATGACTGCCGAAATATAGAAATTTAACAGCTTTAAAAGTATTCATAATTTTTTTTAACTAACTCCATGTGAATACAGGTCTTACTTTTCAAAAAAAAAAAAAAAAAAAAAAAAAAAAAAAAAAAAAAAAAAAAAATAAAAAAAAAACCAGCATGTACTGTACCCACTGTACCATCACTAAACTCATAGAAATTCTAAAAATTTTTTGCCCATAAGAAAGGCTGCAGTTTATTTTTGGAGCTTGAATATATACTGCTTGTCTACGATGTCGAATATTTTACCCCGTAGAAGCATTCATTATGGTTTTATCTACATTTCCTTTATATCTCTACATTTATCTCCAAAACTCCCGGGCCTCTCAGCTCATTCATGTTTTGTTGTTGTTAAAGTCTGTTTCACTTCCTTTAGATATTGGAAATTCTCTTCTGCTGACTTAAATATTGTATATTTCGGCACCGGATTTTGCATGGTTGTATAAAAATATTGTACACTTCTGAAACCACTTTTAATTTGACGATTTCCAATACATATGGAAAGAAAAAATACTTTTTAAAAATGCTCCATGCTTTTAAAGGGATAATATTTTCGGCGCACCATTATCGAGAAGACTGGACCATTCTGAATTAGGTATTGGCAGGTATTACCCGAAGTCAGATGATAGAACCGATTCAATAAATCTGTCCCAACCGTCAGTTTGTGACGTGTATATCTTTTGTCAGCTTCTGTGTTAAAGAAAACACAATGTCATCAAATGTGGAAGGCAACAGACAAAATATTGTATACATTCATACACAATGTAACATCGTGTCATCTTTTCACAAAGGAACTGTCAATCATTGATATAGAAGCAAACAAAGAATCACACACAACATCACTACATTTGATTGGTCAAGAAGATCAGGTGGGGACACATTTATTGAATCGACCCTAAACAAGTCTCACTTTGGCTTTTACCATGTGCTTTGAACCCCCCTTTTGATTAAAGAAAAAACATACCCGTAAATGAAATAATTCAACAAAATATTCAAATATGTTTTTGAAATATGCATTTATTAAACGCAAAAGAAATATTTGAGAGAAATTGTTAATGTACTGCTAATATCTATTTGGTGTTTACAAACAAAGTGTCCGTGGATTACATTTGATAACCCCGAACGAGTACACCTTGCTATTAATAGGTAGGTCAACTCGGGTCATCTATGATATCAAATTTCTTGGTCTCCCTCAAAATAGGACAATCCATCACTTAGAAATTTTCACCTGTTTGAAAAAAATTGTGAAAATGCACATGACTGCAGACTTTTGTGCATGCCGTAAACAGCGAGTTCAACAGTTTTCAGTTATGTATGGTCATTTTTGATTTACATGCCAAATATGATAAAGATTGGTGTAAAAATAAAGCTAAAATCGTACGATTTCCATTATCTAAAGGAAGTGGGACAGACTTTAATGTTATGAAAGATCAACTTCTCAAATTAAAACAGACTACCGGTTTATGGACGTTCTGGAAATACAATCAAAATTCTTTATTTTTTTAATTCTGAATGAGAGGAAACGCAAGTATAAGTTTCAAAAATTCTATTTCGGTGTAGCTTTTCGGGAGGGGGTGGATTTTTTTTCCTTCAGAGATTATGTCATAATGAAACTGTCAATGCACGTCTTTTTTACACCACTCAAGACAAATTATAAATAATTTCAAATTGTTTGTTCAAACTTTCTCCTGGCAGAGGCTACAAAATGTCGATGAGGCCACAGAATAATTTATGCGCTGGTTATATGGACATACATTTTTCAGAAATGCGGGGTAAAGAGGGGTTGCGAAATAAAAAAAAATCTGAATTCAATTAAAGACGACATCAAATTTATCCATATTGAAAGAGTTTTTTTTCCTTTGAAAATACAACCATTAAACAATGCAAGCCTTTTGGGTTCCTATGGGTTTAAAAAAAAAGGTTTCATGCTATTGTTACCGTTTTTTTTCAATTTTTGCATAAATTCTGCACGAAAGTTTAAGGTATGTTCCAACCTACATGTACAAAACCCCTCTCTGGATACCCCAATGTGCTATTCATTGGTTTAATTACTACTGACTTACCTGGCAAATTTTGTCCAAAGAAGTGACGAAATAGTCATCGCATACAACAGCTAAGGCAGCAAACATATAAATTACAACCAAAGTATGTACAATTAAGGCGCCATGTTCTCTCTGAGCATTACTGAAGGCGTCTGGAGGAAACTCATGAAATGCTGTAAAAGAAATGTTTTTTTAGTTTGAATTTATATTTGATTTTTTAATGTAACGATGCCTGTCACTTAACCTACATTATATTTAGTTATATTTCTTGTCTTATTTTGTTTCATTGCCCCATTGAAATAAGGTCCCTTTTCACTGGGGTCGAAGTGCGTATCGAGAATTTCCTTATTTACGTGGATGGCATTCAATTTCTATAGATGCAACTCGATTAAGTGCCTTATTGGCGTCAATATGCACCTTTTTGTGGTCAATTTGTTTTTAATGCAGTCAATTTGTTTTTCAATGCCAATAACGCGCTTAATCGAGTCGCATCTATAGAAATTAAATGCCATTCACGTACATTTTGTAAATAATGAAATTTTCGATACGCACTTCGACCCCAGTGGTTTTAATACATTTTGTAATAGAATTTAGTTCTTCGTAAAACAACTCGTTTTCATTTAACTTTTTTCAAACTTCAAATTACGGGGTTTTCTATTTGTACGTTTCACTTGAAGCTTTTTTTCACCTCCGATCAATATAAATTGCGATTAAAACATATTCCACCATGAAAGGAAATAAAACAAGATGTGCAGTCACACATTTGATTGGGGAATTTTTAATATTATATTAAAAACCAAACACCAGATTTCATTGGCAATGTGACGATTGCCAGGGGTGGAGCAGATCATGCTAACCGTTCCGTAGCATTGCATACATCCAATTTTGTCACAGTTCATAGTGCTATAGTTTTTTTAATTCAATTTTATTTGTTTTATCTTTTTCCTTATGTCTCCTGTTGAGTTGTCTCTGTGTTGCTTTGTTTTATTTGTTTTGGGGTCTAGATCATCCCCTTTCCGCCTTACTGCTTCTGTGTATTTCGGAAATTCGGCAGAACATATCAAATATAATTTACGATATCAACAACATCAAAAGAAAACAACATTAACATTAAAACGTTATTTCACGAAAATTTGAGAATAACGTCCCGAGTGCACGAGCTTGACATTGAGGTATTAGTGTACACTTTGTTCAATTACTATTATCTAAATGTATGTAAATTCTAAAACCGAAAGCTTAACTCCCACCATCGTAGTTTTGTCCTTAACTATACTTGATATTACTGATTATTCGGATTTCGTTTGGTTTTATACATTTTGACATTTTTTTTAAATTATGGATTTCCTTTGTTTGGGTCTAGTGCTGCTGATGAGGAATAAATTTCCGGAATGGCCATACAAATCATTAAACTGAATAATTGCAGTTGGAGTTAACATATGTGTTATGGTAAAAAACAAGCAAAGGAACAACGCTTTTATTGTTGTTCTTCATCTTGAAGTCACCATGAGGCCTTCAACAATGAAGGCCTCGTGGTCTTCATACATATCCTTTTGTAAAATATACACTTCGCCAAAAGTTAAGCAGCACCCTCATTTACAGACAACATTTATTTTTAAAGACCTGTGAAATAAAAATACCAGCACCATGTGTTCAACGACCTTTTATGCATGAACTTTGTATACACCATGTTTGATTTGATCATTTTACCCAAATCCCGTTTCGTGGCCACTCTGAAAAAGAGGCTGAAAAGTGTAAAAAATAAACCAAGAAAAAAGTTTCAACGACACTTTACTTTTCAAGGATTAATCTGATACAAAACTGAGTTAAACAGCTTTGGATATAAGGAAAAATCATTTAGACAACATAACAATCCATCAAATTATCAGTAATGTGTATAACCGCCTCTTACACGAAAAAGTTCCAACACACGCCTTCTCAATCCTCTGACCAAGCGTTTGTACGTTATAATCATTTTGGTGCTTCTTAACTTTTGTCGAAATGTATATATACTCTTGATTATAAATATCGAATATTTTTGTTGAGAATGTCTGAAATATTTGAGGGCTGTTTGTTTTTTAAAAAATCAAATTATCCATTAAAAATCGCTGAAATTATCATTTTAATCGTTCTTGTACACGATGGACATCGAAAATTGCATTTTTGAGATTTATTGTACACCCAATTTTTGATTTGAAAAATGTCCCATTTCACCAAAAAGTGGGTTTCAGAACGGTATGAAGGAGTGGTCTGACAAATTCCTAGAATCAGAGACTTTCCGAAATGGCCATACAGCTCATTAAAATTTTTGCAGTTGGAGTTAACATATGTGTTATGGTCTCATGTTCATTTACTCCATATCCTTTCGTAAAATATTTCGTAGTTCAAAGTAAGCAAAATATTATACTTGCATCCACACACTTTTGTGCATAATACTTCCAAACTTCAAATTGTTGCTCAGAAAATACGAATATTCCATATTTATGACTAAGAGTATATTTAAAAGGGGTAATTTTCCCATTATGCGTTAACCTTTTGTTTTGTATAGCAAAACTTTAGTTTTTATTAAAAAAGGATATTTTGTTGTTGTCAAAGATGTCATGAAGTGTAAGCGACATTTGCACTAGTGCAATATAAAAATTTAGGAAAGCTTACTTTTNTTAAAAGGTTATTTCACGAAAATTTGAGAATAACGTCCCGAGTGCACGAGCTTGACATTGAGGTATTAGTGTACACTTTGTTCAATTACTATTATCTAAATGTATGTAAATTCTAAAACCGAAAGATTAACTCCCACCATCGTAGTTTTGTCCTTAACTATATTTGATATTACTGATTATTCGGATTTTGTTTGGTTTTATACATTTTAACATTTTTTTGAAATTATGGATTTCCTTTGTTTGGGTCTAGTGCTGCTGATCTGAATTATTGCAATTGGAGTTAACATATGTGTTATGGTCATTTACTCCATATCCTTTTGTAAAATATACACTTCGCCAAAAGTTAAGCAGCACCCTCATTTACAGACATTTATTTCTAAAGACCTGTGAAATAAAAATACCAGCACCATGTGTTCAACGACATTTTATACATGAACTTTGTATACACCATGTTTGATTTGATCATTTTACCCAAATCCCGTTTCGTGGCCACTCTGAAAAAGAGGCTGAAAAGTGTAAAAAATAAACCAAGAAAAAAGTTTCAACGACACTTTACTTTTCAAGGATTAATTTGATACAAAACTGAGTCAAACAGCTTTGGATATAAGGAAAAATCATTAAGACAACATAACAATCCATCAAATTATCAGTAATGTGTATAACCGTCTCTTACACGAAAAAGTTCCAACACACGCCTTCTCATTCCTCTGACCAAGCGTTTGTACGTTATAATCATTTTGGTGCTGCTTAACTTTTGTCGAAGTGTATATATACTCTTGATTATAAATATGGAATATTTTTGTTGAGAATGTCTGAAATATTTGAGGGCTGTTTGTTTTTAAAAAAATCAAATTATCCATTAAAAATCGTTTTAATCGTTCTTGTACACGATGGGCATCGAAAATTGCATTTTTAAGAACTATTGTACACCCAATTTTTGATTTGAAAAATGTCCAATTTTCACCAAAAAGTGGGTTTCAGAACGGTATGAAGGAGTGGTCTGACAAATTCCTAGAATCAGAGACTTTCGTAGTTCAAAGTAAGCAAAATATTATACTTGCATCCACACACTTTTGTGCATAATACTTCCAAACTTCAAATTGTTGCTCAGAAAATACGAATATTCCATATTTATGACTAAGAGTATATTTAAAAGGGGTAATTTTCCCATTATGCGTTAACCTTTTGTTTTGTATAGCAAAACTTTAGTTTTTAATAAAAAATGATATTTTGTTGTTGTCAAAGATGTCATGAAGTGTAAGCGACATTTGCACTAGTGCAATATAAAAATTTAGGAAAGCTTACTTTTGGTTGCTTTGCAGAATATAAATTAACAGTAATTTCGGTATTTTGTTTTAGGAGAATAAAATTACGCTGTTGTACAATAATAATGATGATTAAAATAAATGTAATAATAAAAACCTAAATCGACACTAACCTGCTGGTGTGCATACCGGAGCTGGTTTCAATATTGTTATGTTAGGCAACGTGCTGCCGTTAGTAATATTGTTCAATACATGCACAACTGTAGTTTCCATAGGCAGAACAGTAGAGATAACGGACATGACAGACGAAAAAACAAGCCCTTCCGGATTATCTGTTGTATCTTCTGGTGATGGAAAAAGGCTTTCTGATGAATTATTCATTGCCATTGTCAATGCACTGCAACACAAAAAAATAACGTTTCAATACTTTCTCATCAAAATCCTTTGATTTCAGCTGTGAAAATCAACACTTGATTTCATTTGATAAACTTAAATTCGTTCCGTTACTATTATTCATCAATTTCCTTCGATTCAGCAAAATTGAAAAAAAATCTGATTTGTTGGATAAACTCGATTCTAACGGATTGAATGCACACAATGGAAAGTACTTCTCTGTGCAACGATCTTGTCAGACTGATTCATATTGGATGATCAAAACCATCAAACAATTTTGAAATTTCATACACTTTCAATTTGTTTTGTTATTATGTCATTGCATAACACATTGTCCTTGGAACACGTATCCGTTCATCTTGTTTCATCTTACATTACTCTGCTAATTAAGACAGAAGTGGGATTTCAGATAAGGAGAAATCAATATGGAAAAATGTACAAATTTTCTCCAATAACATTCCGTATCAATTGTCACTGAATTGTGACAATATAGACAGCCTTGCATTCGCTTGAACGTCTTTAAATCTATTAAATTAATCCAATGCCACTGCGAATCTTGTCATCATTAAATTTAAGAGTAATAATAGTGTTTAGTCACTGTTAAGTTCTCTGAGAATTTTTAATGTGCTCGAGAAACCACGAGAACAGCAATTAATTTAACGCTAAATTATCACTTTATTATTTTCTGCATTTAGTAACCTATAAAATAGAAATTTGTGCACAATATGCTCATTTTGACAAACAATGTGATTGAAACAAGGAAATAATGAAAAAAATATGGAAAGCCAACACTAATAAAAAGGTTTAAGAGCGTAATAAAAAAGTCTAAACATGATACCTCTGAACCAGTTATGCCATGCAACAGGGAGATATTCTTCAGTTTTAATACAAACTAAAATCCTTGCTGACTACTAGTATTTGTATTTGCAGCTCTTTATTTTGCATCAATATATGACCCTTATAGCGGAACGATTGTGTCAACGTTAGTAAATTAGACTTCAAAAAAGTAGAAATTTATCATATAGTTTCCTTACTTGATCATATAGTTTCTTTTATTATATAGATTGCAGTGAAAGATTGAAATTTCTCAGTGAATTAAAAGTGATAATTAAGGTGTCTCAGTGGTATTATTCCGCCATTTTTGTTTAATAATTGTTCATTTAAGTTTCATTTATTAAGAAATTTAACAAAAAAGTTACCTAAAATGTAAAAAAAGTTCCAAACCATTTAAGGTCTTTATTCCTTAAAGCTTTTATAACATTTTCGTTCCAAAAATATGAACAAAAACATATGTGCTTTAAATCTGTTGCTGGATTTACAGAACACAGAAATTATGCAAGGGAGATAATTTGATAAAATAATTTCATATAGATATCACTAGAGAAATTAACATTTTGTAATTTTTCTCTCTTATTTCAACGGTGACCCACAATTTTTATTTTTTATATGGAAACTATATAATGATCTCAAAACACATGCAAAGTATGAACAAAATCTATAATTGATTTTTAATGCCACCCCCTTATATAACCATTTTCCCTATCATTTCTTTGTAAAATTCTTAAATTTTCAATTTCAGTTTTTGCGCTTAAATGCACGGTGACCCCCAAATTTTATTTTATATTTTCAACAATAATACAATTATGTTTCTACACAAAACATTTCACAAAATTCTATTATAGGAAAATAATACCCTGCAGACACCTTAACTGTGAAATTATTTTCCATAATTTCACTCTAGGAAGTGACGTCACAATAGACGTTGTCAACGTCGTTGTTAAGTAAACGTCTCAGCGGATTAACATCGAAAACGTAGTTCATGAAAAGAATCTTAAATTAAACCATTAAATATGCAAGAACTGATCTATATAATAAAAACAATAACTAATCCTAGATTCTGATTATCGAAAATATTCAACTCATGATCGAAAAACGCTGTAATTCACTCATGCGCTGCGCGCATTCGTGAATTACTGCGTTATTCGATCATTCGTTGAATATTTTGCGATAATCAGAATCTCGGATTAGTTATTTATACTATAACTAATCCGAGATTCCGATTATCGCAAAATATTCAACGAATGATCGAATAACGCAGTAATTCACGAATGCGCGCAATTCCTCGCCAATAGATGCGACTGTGTAGTTAGAAACGTTAAGAAGATGCAAATGCCACTCGCGGATCCAGGAAATAAGAAAAAAAGGGGGG
>MJUU01012731.1:0-12956 GCA_002080025.1 Modiolus philippinarum | reverse complement strand
TGTTGATATGAGTTTTGTCTGTTGATATGAGTTTTGTCTGTTGATATGAGTTTTGTCGATATGAGTTTTGTCTGTTGATATGAGTTGTCTGTTGATATAAGTTTTGTCTGTTGATATGAGTTTTGTCTGTTGATATGAGTTTTGTCTGTTGATATAAGTTTTGTCTGTTGATATGAGTTTTGTCTGTTGATATGAGTTTGTCTGGTGATATAACAATCAGAATTTCAAAATTTCACATATACATATGAAAAGAAAGGAAATTGGGTAAATGTCAAGGAGACAACATCCCATATATGTATAAATACTCGTTGTCGAAGACCTCATGGTAACTCAAAGATTAAGAATAACAACGAAAGCAACGGTGCATGCTTGTTTTTACCAATTATGTGAAGAGACGGTCTCTTGTGCATTTAATACATATCCTTTCAATCACCATACTAGTATGGAAATAATTTTATAAGCATGTTCCTTATTCCCTATATGAGTTTATGCAAATCTTTCTCTACATATAAAGTTCAACTCAACAAGAGAATGTAACAAACATATATTTTTGATTTCTCTGTATGATAGACCATGATTTATAACAAAAGACCAAAGTTATTGTAAAATACGTCTCTTGGTTGAGGGTGTTACTGGCCTAAAGTTATCAAACTTATTTAAGAAAACTAAGGATCACCTTCTACCAGAAAAGAGCATTGAAAAGTTGTTGAAAATGCAATCTTTGGAGCCCATAAAAACGTATTCATAGTTTAATCGTGATACACTTCATGTTAAGCTATAGTTTCTTGGCATCCTGACCAGGTACCAGCCTTTACCAGCTGAATAATTCTTCTATTGAAACACTAAAGCTTGAAACATCTTTTTTTTGTGCAATTAACAATTTTATATTGTAAGAAATAAAACAATTTTGTTTAGAGTATATTATTATCAACCCCTTTTTTTTACAAAAACGTCGAAAAATTACTAAATTCTGCAAAATTGCATTAAATAAATTGAGGGAAATAATAAAATTGCTGAACAATATTGTCAGGAGCCGACATCCAAGGGATAAAAGACAGAATAGCTTGAAAACCATAGAAAAATGGTCCTTACTTGGTACAGACAAGCGGTGGGTTAAACAGGTTTATGGCGCACAAACATCCCCTTCCATTTCGGTGATGTTCATTGCCAAATAAACAAGATTTGCTACTGAAAGTTCATAGACAATGGAAAAATGTTCACCCCATTACTTATTAAAAAGGGAATCTTGAATTACAGTTTGAACAAAAACTTCGCATTTTTGCACAAGGACTAATATCTATTAAACACACTTCTAAAATGATCTACGAGACGGATTCTTTGAAGCATTGATTATAACGGCGGTCACGGAAATAACTATGTTACCTATGAGGAAGTCCGGACTGTTGATAGGTGGACTAGTAAGTATAAAATAAGATAGGTAAAAACTCAGCACAAGTAACGTTGTTGACTTGTCGCATATTTCTAAAAATAGTGCATTTAAATAACATTTTGAAGCAAAAACATTGATAAAGGACATATGCAGGTATAAAACATTTTGCTTATAAACTGTATGTATAGTTATAGCGAATAAAGACACATACACGTAGATAGGAATAGCCCTTTTCAAAAAGTGTTTTTATCTTTTCCTGGATTTTAACCCTCCCATCAAATGGAGGTAAAAATACACTTTACTTCCGGTTATCACTCTTACGGTTGGCTAACAATACATAATTTAAACCCTGAATACAATTTAATTCTAACAAAATAATTGCAGTGTCAACAGCAAACAATGGCATGTTAATCTAAATATGAACAGTTTTATTAACTGTGTTCAGGATGAACTGTTTATTTTTATTTAAATGCCGAAACTGAAGGGCGGACCAAATAATTTTTTGAAAAGGCCTATAGAAGATGGGGGTTTGTAAGTATTGGGCATATAAATGAACTAAATATATTGTCATTGCGACTATAAACACATATCGCCGTAAAGACAGGGATAAAAAATACAGTTTTTCGGTTAATAAGCGTCTGGCTTATAAAGTAAGTCTATAATCATTGTGAGTAATTATTCAGTTAAACATATAAAATTAAAACGTACAGATAATCTACACTTTATATACATGATATATTGCATCGTTTAGGTAATGATACGTCTTATTAATTCAAATTCAACAGGCGTCTGTCAAAATAAGAGTAAAAGATGGGAATATCGGTTAATACATTGGAAAAATGTCGCACAGCTAACGACAACCGTAAAGGAAAATACGGTATGCAAATATAAATGTATTATAATACATTACTATCAAATGAAAACAATATTAATATTTTATTTACATTGAACTTGTATTATGCGGATTGTTAATTATCTACATAGTGCAAAAATGTCAAACCTAAATACAGGTCAGCATTTGTCGACATAACTAACAAGTAAGACTTAAGCAATCAGTGTAACCAAACTCTGCCTAGATAAATGAAAAAGTACTAAATTGTGTAACGGACAAACGCTTAATAAATAACAAAAATATAATATGCATTAAATCATTCGACTTGAAAACTAAAAAATATTTTACTAGTTTTGATTTATCTCATTTTTAATCCACCTTTGTTAGAAAAGAAGAACAATTCGCGAAAATGCACAAACTTAAGAACGCTAGACAACATTGCCCAGTACCAGACATTTAAGTTATCTTTGGATAATGATTTCCCGCAAAAATCATGTTCCTTCAGTCGGATCAATACTTAATAAGACCTAGCAAACAAAACCATGGCAGATATAGATGTTTAGGACTGTTCATGTACTTCTAAATATTTTTGTATAATAATATTAATAGGTGATCACTATTGAGCCATTAAGATAACAGCCTTGAACTGTTGATTTTTTTTTTTTCGAAAAGTAGAATGCGAATTTTATAGTGTTCAAATTCGATCTAAAACATTGTCAAAATTTGTAACTGGATGCAAATAAGAACCATTTCCTAGCTGTTTATTTCACGACACAATCCAGTAGTTTCTGAAAACAATCAGGTAATTACCGTCCTATCATGGCTTTTCATAGGATATTAGTTTTCATAGATTTTTTTTCGATATGAGTTATGACGTCATAATTGACGCTTAAAGTCACAAAAAAGATCTTAAGAGATATGGCCGGTGAAGGTTCCTGAATTTGACACTCTCGAAGTTCATAACGGGTTGGTTTGCCATTTTAATGTAATAGTATTGTAATTTGTAATTGCCTTGCCTACATTTTCCTTAATCTGAAATTATTTCGTCTAACCCTAAGATATATCAATTTATCAAACAAAATATATGTTGCGAAACAACTCTCAAGGCTAATAACAAAATAACGAGATACATGAGCATGTGAGCTGTTAAAAGGGATGAATGAATTTAAAATCTAAAATATGACAAAGTACAAAAAAAACACATGGCAAAATAAAAGAGTAGAAACAATAAAAGGGTCGACCGATATATTTCGAAAAATATATGTCGTCGTTAAGTGGGTCGTGAAGTTAGAAAATAATATATTTACAGGTAAAACATCTTTGACATTGCGTGTACACTGTTTGACATTATTATCTCGTTATTTTGTTATATCAATTCATCAATAGTCTAAAAACAATCCCAAATTTCCAACTGCAGGTATTCGAAGCGGTTTTGCATATGTTATGTCCTTCTTGCCATATTAACGTCATATTTTTCTGGATTATGGATAGTTTTGTTTTTTTTTTATCTTGTACTATATACATGGTGATTTAGTTTACAGAGTAAATAAATGAAGGGAAGATAACAGGAAAACTATAAAATGGCAAAAAATTACAATCCACAAAGTGCAAAAAAAAAACACCAATGAAAAAACAAAAGACTGACATCGATAGGAACTATGGATAACCGGATTTGTTACCAGCAGAGCAAGAGCAAGCAGTAGGGTTAAACCAATTTAATAGTACCCGAACCTCCACTTAGCCCTTTTTCAATGAAAATATAAAAAACAGACTGCAACTAATTTGAAATAGTGTGATGAAATTCTAGACAGCATAGCATTCGATTTCTTTTACAAAGTGTTCATTTGTTGTATTTTCAACAAGAGTGCAAATGTCACCTTAATCAGATAAAGCTGATGTTAGCAAATTTCTTATCTAAATCAAAATCTAAAAACTGAACAGTTTCATTTATCAGTGATTATTTGGATTATTCTTTGATGGTTCTTACACGTGCACTGAACCATTCATATCTTTTTTTACTGTCGCTTTCTAAAAACATCGTCACGTTTTCAGTTTTTTCCCATTTTGATGATTTATCTTCCGTAACTCATTATTTGGATGCTTAATGAAGGATTGTTACAGTAATGAAGTTACACAATCTAGATTCTCTAAATAGTCGAAACACACACGCAGTGAACAATCGGAATGGTCTCCAACTTTTATTTAAGAAATTCCTTTACAATCTACATGTGTATTAAGCAGTTGTATTGGGTTTTCTTCCGATTATTTCAAGAGACACATGTTGTCGAAACGAGCATCTACAAAACCCAATTCCGTTCAATTTCGTTATATAACGTTTTGTTGAAATATTATTACTTCTACATGTTCCATCATCTTAAATGCACAATATAAAGTTCAATTTCAGATACGGTGAACTTGTTTTTGAGAGAATTTCCCCATATAGATGCACTATACATTTTAATTTAAATTTAGGCTTTTTTTTTAATTTCAAATTGTTTTTCTGAACACCTGTTTATTGTGCATATGTCTCATGATTTTATTATGCCAAGTTTTCTAACTATTGTCTCGATGATTGCCCTGTGGTTGTTTAAATATTGTGATCGTTTTCTAGTAGTCTTTTGGACGGGCACTGGATGATAGCGATTATAAGAACAGTTTGTCAGTTAAGTTTATGTTTGTTTACGATCCAACATCTATGGATCAACGGGTGAAAAAGGCATATGGTTGTAGTATTACTTGACATCTAGCAATGAATTCCACTCAAACCGGTGCTAGGGGCCATTTTGAACTTATATGAGGTATAAGTAAAGCTCATTGTTGAAGGCCTCTTGATGACTTCCAGATGAAGAACAATAATAAAAGTGTTGTTCCATTGCAAAGTTTTATTTGTTGAGAATTTGTCTTATTTGCATTTACTCCATATCCCTTCATCGTTGATTTCATAGTATCTTTATCGTTAAGTATATTGACATTAGTTATAGTAAGTTATTTGCTCTCAGTTAACATTTAAATTTCGTTAAGTATATTGACATTTAATATAATAAGTTATTTGCTCTGAGTTAATTTTTAAATTTATTTCAGTTTTCAGCTAACATTATCTCCAAGTGTGAGATAAAAATACCGCCATAAAAACTTACAGAACTAAAATCTACTTTGATTTTGTTATGTAAAAACAGAGTTTCCGTATCAAGCATATTGGGCCAATTCAGTCAAATGCCATCTACTAAGTAAACCTCGCTCGTTCAAGTTTCATTTACACTGAATAACAAACGACAGGATTGCAATAATTCAATTTCTTGCGTTTTATTATAACATTACGTAATTTTAATCTGCATATTATTGCTAAAACGTGCACCACAAGAAACACTGGCATCGATTCATAACACAGAAAATAAAACTAAATTATAAAAAATGTATCAAATGCGGTGAAGACTTATTTGTAAATGTTTGCGATACCAGAGTAAGCACTCCACTGAGTGTAGTATCGTATGTAATATTATGTAATACATTAATTGGTTTAATCGATATTCGTTGCATTAAAGATACTACTGGAATTGTATGTAGAAACAACGGCGGTAAAATACTGAAGGAGCAAGGGGGGTGATGATCACAGTCCAAAGGCATGGCAAAAACGGGAATACAGAGAAATTCTATGACCGTCACCACGACACCATAGATAGATATGAAATGTCAGTGTCACAAATAGAAACTGACATTTTCAGCTAGATTCAAGTCTTCCCGGATTTGACATTACCGGTTTTTCCTTTACCCTGGATTGTCCTTCTAACAGTGTGACGGGTGCTGATACAGAGCAGGACATGCTCACCCTTCGGTAGCACCTGATGTCACTCTGTTTCTGAGAGATCACACTGTTAGTGCTTTAGTATTTTGTGTTGTATCTATAGTGTTTGTGTGTTTTGTGGGTATGTAGTCTTTGGTGTTCCGTCTTCTGGTGTTCTTACTTTTGCCTTGTCTCTTGACTTTTATTTATGTAATCTTGTGCTTTGTTCCTTCGGTATTCTACTGCCGTTGCTAATGAATGTACTGTTGGCTTAAAGATTAATAAATTTTAGCTTATGTAGAGAATTTCTAACTATCATTACATCAAAGCAATTATTATGTATAACAGATTAAACCATATCAAAAACCGCTCGTGTCTACTAGCCTACATAACTGCTGCATGTAAGATCAGCAAGCACAGAAATGCATTACATGCATTGTGATGAAATCAATTGAAATATTGTGATGTAAAAAAAGACAGAAAACTGATTACATAATAAATAGGAAAAAAACTGAGGCCCAGACACAAAAAAACTTAGTCGGAGGAAAAACGTGACAATAACATGTGACAAAAATTCATTGTATAACTGAAATTTACGTAACTCGATTTTATGCAGATGTTTTATCAGGGTTTTCATGCTACATTTATGCAAATGATCATCACTATTATTGTGTCTGAAGGAGAGGACTTCATAAGTTTGTTTGTTTAACTTGTGCCCTATCTTTTTTGTATATTAGTTTAAACTATTGGATCTAAAATGGTAAAAAAAAAATAAAACTTGTTGCATTAAAAAAAACAGAATGTTTGAACTCAAGATTATTTACTGGTATGATTTCAAATTTGGACATGTGTGATGTTCATTAAGGAAAGGATTTATTTCAATGCGCAAAGTTTAATAAGTCTTTCTCATCACCTACTGTTTTGTGCTTTCTTTCTTTATTGCAAAGTCATGGCCACTATTTCTTAAGTGCTTGACAAATATCCTGATGTGCCAGGAAAACTTTGGTTTACTTTAAGTCAAAAAAATATTATTTCATGATGAGACAAACCTAGGAATTTGCAAAAACGGTCCATAATCAGCTTCTCACTTACTTAAGCACTTTCCCTGTGTAATGAATTAAAAGTTGGCAAAATGAAAATAATCAAACATGAAAAAAGAAATGGGGTAAATGTCAAGAGGACATCTCCAGGTTAAAACGACCCAAAACAAAGCACCTAGAAGAATATCATACGGTCATCAAAATAGTGAGGAAGGAACCTCACACCCTAATCAACCTCTAAATGGCCCCAAAAAGTAAAAAAGTGAATAAATCAATGGAAACAAACCACATAAAAAACCCGGATATCAAGAAATTAAATTTTACAAGAAGACAAGAACAAGCCAATGAGGAACATATTCCTGACTTAGTACAGGCGCAAAAATTGAGGTTGGGTTAAACTCGTTTTCTTGGATCCTAACCCTACCCCTACAGTAGGGTGTAGACATAACCTCTCGCCAAGTTAACTTGAACCAGTCATAAAAGCTCCTCTAAGTTAACTTAGGACAGTTTTCAAGTTAATTTAGACCAGTCATAGAACATTCAAAAAACTACTCTAAGTTAACTTCAGAACTGTTCTAGAACTGTGACTGCTCTTACCTGTTCTGGTCACATAGCCCTGACGGCTCTAACCTGTCATGGAATCATGACTGCTCAGACCTGTCATAGAGCCCTGACTGCTTTCATGTTACAAAATTTAGAGTATTTACAGTTCTTGTATTGTTTTAATTTTACTTGACTCAATTCTAGATCAATTTATCTTCTCGGACAGAGCAGTCATGATTTTGTGTCGATTAAGAGTGGTCAGGGCTCTACGGCCTGGTAGAGTAGTAGATCAGAGCAGTTAGGATTCTATGACAGGTTAGAGCGATCAGGGTTCTGTGACTGGTCAGAGTGGTCAGGGCTCTTCGATTGGTCAGAGCAGTAAGAATTCCATGACAGCTCCAAGTTAACTCAGGAATGTTCTCATGACTGCTCCTCAAGTTAACTTGGACGAGAGGCTATGCACCTTGCTGTATGTGTGGTTAACGTCTAAAATTTAAATACACAAAAATACTCACAGTAGAAAATCAAAGTAGAAAAAAGTCCAATCTATAAAGACGAGTACAATATACACGGGTACTGTTCTTACAAATGCTTGCAGTTAGTGACAAGAGTTTTTTCTTTGTAATTATTTATGCTCTTCTCTTTTCTTTTCAAGCCATGTCTTTGGACTTCGATTTTTGTAGTCATCGCTTCCCTTGTTCCTTCGGTATTCTACTGCCGTTGTTTCTTTGTTATTAAAGCTATAGTAGACTACTGAAAGAGACGTGTACAGTTAAAAACACATAGGTGTCAACAAATATCACCTCCATTGCAAGTTGACCCCTACTCGCATGTCCCCTTTTCAACTCCTTGTGTCCAAACGCACAGAAAAAAAAACGGTTTTACACCCATGACTCACTACTAGGACAGCACTATATTTCTATGGGTAATCTCCGACTGCCAATATCTTCGCCTCACATACGCCTGGGTCTGAAACAGACAGTTATTATACCAGGAAATAATACAATTGTCATCAAAATTGCCCTCCATTACAACGCTCTTTCATTGCTTTGTTCTTAGCTGATTTTGGCTTTTCTATTTATATATTGTTGGAACAAATGTATTTTGTTCTCTACAACTTTTACATGTATTTCGGTTCGTAGATTTCCAAATGTTTGATATGATCTACACTGAAGAGACGTAAGTTGTCGAAATGGCCATATGCATTGACAAAATTCACGGTAACTTCGGTATTTTGTCATTTATTACAACTAGGGCGATGCTTCTGCTGGTGGACTGTTAGTCCCCGATGATTTTCATTAAACAAGTATCCAATACTTTGACGCTGGCGCGAAAACCGGTTGTATTTGGAAACCAACTATATCTGACTTTAAGCATTTTTTAAACCTAGTTGGTATCTCCTTCTTGCAAAGCTCTGTCCTGAGATGATTTAAGCTTTTATATTGATTTGTTCTCGGTCAGATTTCATTCGTTTTTCGGTTTATAGATTTCCAAATGTTTTGATTTGATCTGCATTAAGAAAAAAAATCTGAAGAGAAAAAAATTTCGAAATAACCATATGCAGAAACTAAATTCCCAGTTACATCGGTATGTTGTCATTTACTTCATTCGGTAAATTAATTCTATTGTTCATCCAGATTATGATTATGGGAAAACATCAAAGGAATGATCAACCACGCAGTTATTCGAGGACCTTCACAGCACTCAAGAGTCAATCAACTCTGAAGGTTTCAAAAATCCATTGTGCTGCCTACATAACCTGTAGTAGTGCAGTTGTAGAGACTTTGTCTCCTGTCTATTTCACTCCTAATCCTTTTCATTCTTTATTGCAAAGTCGTGGCAAGTATTTCAAAGAAGCAATTTCCATGTCCCTCCCGTGCGTGAGTATGAAATGGCGGAGTGAAATAAGTTTTAATGCTTTAAAATCACAATGAAATTGATCATTAAATAAAAGATGCAAGACTTATAGATGTATTGATGATGTTCATTCCATCAATAATGCATCTTTTGCTGAATGAATCCCATTAAAGTATCCATCAGAACTAGAGACAAAGGAACGACAGAAACTATCAGATCTACATTTTTTTTACTTGCATCTCGATTTGACGAAATGGTCATCTCAGTACTAAAACTTACGACAAAAGGGACGATTTTAATTTCAAAATTATCAATTAACCTAATATAGACAATAATATTCCAGTTTCTCCTGCTTACAGAGTGTATACAGAGTGTATGTTTCACAGCTGATTCGTTATGCGAGTGCTGTCACAAATTATACAGATTTTCTCATTAGACGTAGTCATCTCCGTGACCGCCTTATTTATCAAGGTTTTTAAAAAATCATTAAAAAGTTTTTTAATAGTCCCTTGTGGAAAAATTTGAAGTTTCAGACTGAACTCTGATCTTTATTTGCTAAATACTAGGATGATCATTTCTTTTAACTGTTTGCGACCTTTCAATGGTAATTGCTGTTGAGTTGTTGTCGGACATTACCGCAATGGAAGGGGGTTTGAATAGCTATAAAACCGGTTTTACCCACCATTTCTTTTGAAATGCCTGTACCAAGTACCTGAGATTTCAGAAGCATTCTATATCCTCGGGTTTTATCCATTCAAACAGTGCTAAATTTTTTTGCACATGGATCACGTCTTCTTGGTCATTAGTCACTTTAAAATACATAAAATTTCCTTTGGTTTTGTGCATTTTAAGCAATTTTTTGAAATTATGGATTTCCTTTGTTCGGGTTCTAGTGCTGCTGATGAGGAATTAAATTCCGAAATGGCCATACAGCTCGTTAAAATTATTGCAGTTGGAGTAAACATATGTGTTATGGTCTCATGTTCATTTACTCCATATCCTTTCGTAAAATGTGTATAAAATTCAATTAACTTCCAATTGTAATTTCATATATTTAAAGGCCTATAAACATCTTATGCAAATTGAAGGAAAACTCTAGAGAGATCTGTTTCCCACCAAAATTTTGACATCTTATATCTCGAAAATTCCTCCATGGATTTTCAAAATTTTTACTCTAGTTGTTCCATTAGTAGTGCTCTTCAAAACAAAAGGTCAGAATTTTAATTCTAATTACAAAATTTCTGAGACTCGTACTCCCTTAAAGCAAGTTAGGATACATTGTAAGCTAGCATACAAAAGACTACGACAAAGTACTTTAGTTATAGATGAATTAACAGACTAAATGCATTTTATGGCCAATATTTGTTTAAAGGTGACTCTGCGATGGGCATATAGCAATGCTAAAATTGCAACAAAACATTTTTTCAATGAAACGCCTAAAACGTTGATGTCACAAAATGTTTGCGTTTTTAGACAAAAATGCCTGCAAACCGAAGAATATTGAATCAACATAGCCATCACATATGAAAGAAAGTCCTTGTGTAATCTTACTTTTCATATTTGCACTTTTTGGATATTGTAAAATCATATATCAAATATCACATGTATGCCAATGATGAATGTAAGAAAAAAAAATTCTGATGATACGCATTGCAGCTCTAACAGAAACTGATATTGAAACAGATAAAACGACTGCTAATATTATTCATTGGTGGTTTATATCCATTCTCCCAAGTCAGGTGTTTAGAGTCCTTGTACGTTTGCCCGAGGGAACGTGCGTGGACTCGAAGCACCTGACTTAGGGCATGGTTTATTTCTAGAGATGGTGAGAAATTTAGATGCACCGTAAATGAATATTCATTCTTTGATTCAAAATTCTAGCTGGTTTGTTGCCAATTCGAAATACAGCTACATCATTCAATCTTAGACAATGTGTATAAAGTGCAATTCTAATTAAAATTTTCTTGCAAAGATTTACACTACAATTTTCAGACGATATATATTTTACTGTAATTTTACGAATTTTATTTGTCTGGATTCAATTTTAATCTTATAATTATCTAAGTACACATATGATTTGTGAGATTCTATCAATATATGGGATCCCCGAGGGAACCCCGGGGTATAGAAATAGGACCTAGTATCTCCGGCTTGAGGGATATGACCCCTCCTAAACGGGGCTGACCCCGAGGGAAATTCGGGATATAGAAATAGGACCCAGTCCGTGGTTGTGCAGGATGAATAAATACACAACCCATCTTTCGGATGGGATGTAAACTCAGGTCCACGTGTTGGAAGAACGCTTCCTACACGTTAAAGAACCCTTGTAGCAAGCTCTTTTTTGAGTGGTCCGTAGGTGATCGGCTACAAGGCTAAATTCCCCGCCCCTTCGATTTCACCCTCCTTTTCCAGTGGCAGTCAGAATTTCCCGCCCATGACCCTTTCCATACCCCAAAGTGATTATTTGTTAACAAACTTGTTCTCGTCTTCATATAGCTAAAATATTGCTCAGTAGTCGTTAAACAATATTCAATCAATCAACCACTCATGGGCTGATTATCTACTTTCACGTGTAACATACTTCCTGTATTTACCTTAACACTGATAATACATTATCCATGATAATGTGTTGGTAAGCACGTGTTGGTAAGTTGTTGGTAAGGTGAGCTGCAAAGGTAAAATATATGATTCTAGGGCGCTGGACATAGTTCAGGCGGCGTTGCCATAGATGACAACAAAGCATGGGTTCAAATCCAGCCGAAGACGTGATGTTATTAGGTTTAAAATTTTGATTTTCATCACTGTTGGCATTCGGAATCATATATTCTACCTTTGCAACTTACCTTACCAACACATTATAGAGCTATGTGCAAAACTATTATATATAATACTTTGTTAAATTTTAGCTTGTGTTTGACATGCTAGTAATAAAATTGCTAGCGCTTTATAGGACACCGAACGCTGTTGAATCAACGTGACCAGCACATATGACAGAAAAATGTTGTGTAAGTTACTATAAACTAAAGTGGATTTTGTAATGCAAAAAAAATGATATATCAAATATCACGTGTATGGCAGTAATTAATGTAAGAAAAAAAAATCTTATGATACACATTGCAGCTCAAAAAGTAATTTTTTACCAT
The DNA here is from genome assembly GCA_002080025.1 of Modiolus philippinarum. Classification (NCBI taxonomy): domain Eukaryota; kingdom Metazoa; phylum Mollusca; class Bivalvia; order Mytilida; family Modiolidae; genus Modiolus; species Modiolus philippinarum. Next base: position 370 of record MJUU01012731.1, on the reverse strand, counting down.
CAGAAACAATTTTAAACATGAAAACGATTGTAAAGATTTCTTCAAGGGTTATTACCTTGAGATGATAATTGATACACAATAAAACATTCATTCTGTGGTCAAAATTCTAACTGGTTTGTTGCCACTTTAAGATACAGTATGTAACAATGTATACCTTAGACAACCTGTATGAAGAGTACTTTCTAATAAGCTACGATATCTTATATAAACATTTATTTTTTATGTTTTATATCGTTAAATTTGAAAATTAATTGTTTTCTTTTTTAATTTTTAATGTGAATTAAAGTTATTTTTTTTTACTTTTACAGTCTCTCATAACTCTTTTTTACGAAAGCCGGATAGTGTCAATAGATTTTTTTTTATTTTCTCA